>CM046346.1:18305812-18471027 GCA_025403435.1 Artocarpus heterophyllus
AATAGCTAATGCTAAAAACTATAATACATAGAAAAAGTCCGAGACGAATAAAAACAATTTTGACAACCAAAAGTGGTCAAGTTTGCAGGGTTAAATATCTATCTCCCAGTATTGCAACAAGAAGGTTAATAAGTTTATTTAATTACAAGCAATCTTAAAACTTATCAAATGATACATTATTCTAACACATTCAAATTATTGGACAGACCAATACAGTGACCCAGTAGCCAATGTCTGCCATAGACAACTGGGTAGACATTAATGTCACGAGGAGACTTGGGTCAACCCCAAAGTACAACAGACTTTGGTAAGTACTTTAAATTTTTAACACTATCTTCTCTTATTCAAATTACTCTATGCATTTCTAACATGTGTAAAATGTTATTCGTATAGAATACGATAGAGCAGGAGAGACAAACCCAGATAGCACAGTTTGCTTCCTCTTTAGCGGCACCTACGCTTAACGAGGAGGGAATATTAGAGCATGTCCTACGTAGACGTAGAGGACACAAGAGTGGACTAGGCCCTACACTCTTGCATAGGATCTACTCTAGTGTGGGCGATAGTTCATCCTTTAGCTCTGGGTCAGATGGAATAGATTTGACGCCTATTGACCTACATTTGGAGGATTTTCTATGGAGATTGGCTGAGTACAACATGACTTTGTACCAAAGCTACACATCGTTGGTGGGCCAATTGGTACCTGGAGCCCAATTCTTCTCAGTGATGACTTCACAAACTTTTGTTCTACTAGGTCCTCCGTCTCCTCTAGACGCGGTTGACGAAAATGACTATGGCATCGACGATGTTACAAATTTAGGAGATTAGATTGTATTTTCTTCTTTATTCAAAATTTCAATACATTATGTTTGTTTGATTTTTATTTTATTATTAGAACAATTTATTATCAATTGTCTTTTTTAATATTAAATTTTTATTTATTATTATAAGTCGATTATTCCTAGTTAAAAATATTAAAAATTAATAAATAATATTAAAAAATATATTAAATATTAAAAATATATTAATATTTAAATATATTAAATATTAAAAATAAAATATTTTAATAAAAAAAATTGTCATCACAAAACATTAAGATATTTGCGACAACATTTTTAGAAAGTCGTTGCAAATAATTAGGTCCATGTCAGCATCAGCACACGTTGTTGCGACAATATTTTTCAAAATTTTCATCGCTAAAAACTGAAACCATGTCATATTTGATGAAGATTGTGACGACATAATTACGGTGACTTTTTTACGACTATTTGTCTTCTCAATTAATATTGCGACGACTTCATCGTTGCAAAAATATTATTTGCAACTAGTTGTTAGCGACAACGTATTGGCGATGACATGTCATTGTAAAAAATCTATGACGACTCTCGAATTTTTGCGATGACTTTTTGTCATAGCAAAAGATGCTGTTTATAGTAGTGAGGTATGATGATAGTTTGCCTTTTTTTTCGGCGGGCTGCTTGGGCGAGAAAAAAAAGGAAATGTTGCTCATCTTTGTTTAGTTGTATTAAATTTTTTTAATGTGTTGTAGATTGGTAATATTAATTTTTGTATATTAGTGATAGACTGGAGTCTATCATGATAGATTAGCTAGTAGTGAGAGATGAGAAGACTAAAAATATTTAAGCAATGTTGAAGTTGACTTGTTTGTTTTTTCATAGTTTATCAAATAAACTATTTTTATTTAATATTTTTTATATATAATCATTGAATTTTATCCTTTCAAAAAAATACCATTGCATGTTATAAATGATTAGGCTCGAGTTTATCAGTAATGAACTTGAGTCCATCAGTTTTAGCATTGATAGACTGAAGGTTAATTTTGTCTTTATATTAAAAGTAGTATGTTTCAAATTTTTGCATAAAAGTTGTAGAATTTAAAAATAGTATCATGAAAGTGGCATTTATAAAATTGACCCTCAAAAAGAAGTTTTTGGAGTATATAGGCAGAAAATTTTTTGAGGACAACTTACAAGAATCCCCCAAATGCCCCAACTTACTAAGAGTGCCTTCAATACACCACTTATTAAAACTACTTATTTATTAGAAATTAATGATTTATTAAAAATCTAAGTTACTCTTTCTTCTCACTCCTTCATGAAGGAATATAGAGAAAATTAGGGTTTTTAATTTTTGATATTAAATTATAATAGGCATAATAGTAAATATATAATTAATATTTTAAAAATAAAGTGAAAACAATAGTTTTGAAAAGTAAAAAAATGAAGGATATTTTTAATAATGAGTGGCGGGATTTTATGTAAATGCCGTTTGGTTGTGAGTTTTGAGATGTTACATAACTATTCTCAAAGGCTATTTTGGAACTTTTTGGGAATTCTTATAATAGATAAACAAGTTTGCTTCCTAATGTTTTAGGTGTCATGTTAGCATTTTAACGACTTGATTTACTATAATTCATATTAAAAATTTGCCCGAATATAACATACTAAAACACTTATGCTTTATTAATGGAGCAAAATTGCATTATTAACCGTAATAATTAAGAATTGACTTAAAACAAGAAAATGGGGGTTGTTTTTATTTTTGTTTTATCAAAGTTGTTGAGCCAAAACTGGTCTGTTTTGAACAGTGTGGATTACATTACAACAACAATAAAGTAGTTTTTTGAAGACATCTCGCTCAAAGACTAATAATGGGCCACGAGCCCAAAAGCCCAGTAAGATCACCATCCATGTCTCAACTGCTGAAAGCAGCTGGCTCGAATCCGGCAGTTCTGGTTCGATCGAGCCATGACCTTGTCTTGTCCAACAGCCGCCGTCGAATGATCTCTCCCCCTGTCTTCCGCCATAGCTAGAGCAGCAGCTCCGAAATGGATCAGGACGCGGCCCCTCGCCGGGCCCGCAAATTCCCGCCGAGACCCGAGCTCTACTCCACTGTAGTCATCCACGACGACGACGGCAAATTCGACCCCAAGACCAGCAAAACCTCGACCTCGGACCAAGACCAGGACCTCTACGCCACAATGGTCTACAAGGGAGGCGACGCCGCCGACGAGGAAGACGACGACGACGCCTCTCTCCCTCCGCTCCTCAAGCGCCTCCCCAAGGACTTCGGCGGCGGAGCTTCGATCGATTACTTCGACTACGACTACGACGACAACGACGGAGGGAACGATTTTGGCACAATGATAGTCAAGACCGATCGGACTCGCCCTCGGAGCCGGTCCACCTCCTCTTCCTCGTACTCCTCCGAGAGGAGAGGGCCTCCTCCTCCTCCGCCGCCGCATCCCCCTCGCGGCTCGCCGTTTGCCGATGCGAGGCGAGGGAACACGATCAAGAGAACGGCGGGAGTCGATGAAGAGGAGGAGGACGACGGCGATGGATTCTCGACGTTTGTGGTGCGGTCGGGGGAGAGGGATTCGGTGAGCGGGACGGTGGTGAGGAGGACCAGCGGCGGCGGAGGAGTAGGATCGACGATGAGTAGGGCGGTGGCGAGCATGCAGGCGGTGGGGGATTTAGGGTTTGGGAATCAAAGGAAGGGGAGCGGATCGTCGCAAGGGGAAGAGTCTCGGCAGCTGACGAAAATGTCGTCCAGTTCGATTCCCGAGAGCGTTACCAGGGAAGATCCGACCACCAAGTACGAATTGCTCAACGAGCTTGGTGAGTTTGTCGTATTCCAATTTGCAAATTATGAGCGTGTTTAGATTCGTTAATACTCGTTAATTGCTTATCAAGCTTGGTGATTTATCGTAATGCAAATTATTAATTCGTTTGAGTTATGCGTTTTGATATTGCTAATTGCTTAATGGGCTTGCTGATTTGTCATAACGCAAATTATCTGTACGTTTGGGTTATGAATTTTCTATTGCTAATTGCTCAGTAAATTTGGCGATTTGTCGAAAATATGTCAAAAATGATATATTTTCTGCAATTGGGTTATACGTTTTGTGTTGCTAATTGCGCAATGAGCTTGCTGATTTGTCTTATTTTTTTTGTTATTTTGCTGAGAAAGGTTGTCTTGTTATGGGGAATGGCAGGGAAAGGGTCTTATGGTGCAGTGTATAAGGCCAGGGATTTAAAAACCTCGGAGCTAGTAGCCATCAAAGTTATATCACTGTGTGAGGGGGTGAGTTTTCTTTCCTTTTAGTTGTTTTTTGTTTTTTTGTTTTTTGTTTTTTTTGTTTTTTTCCCTTTTGGGTTTTGAGTGAATTATTGAAAAAATTGAGTCATATTTCTGCTTTTAGGAGGAGGGATATGAAGAAATCCGGGGAGAGATAGAGATGTTGCAACAATGTAGTCATCCGAACGTTGTTCGATACCTTGGTAGCTACCAAGGAGAAGAATATCTTTGGGTAAGAATGCAGAAAATCTTTACTTGTTAAAATCTCATAAGAAAACAGCTATCTCGGTGATATTCATGGTGGATGTTTAAAGTTTGGAACAGCTATTTTTCACTACCTTGGCAGATAGTAATGGAGTACTGTGGGGGTGGAAGTGTTGCCGACTTGATGAATGTTACTGAGGAGCCTTTGGAGGAGTGTCAATTAGCATACATTTGTAGAGAAGCATTGAAGGTAAGATCAACATGTTAAACTTTCAGTTTGAGAATAATTGGATGCTTTGCAAAGATAATTTTTCTTCAAACATGTGTGAATGTAATTAATTAGTGCCATCTCTATGGCACAAATAAAGTTCCTGTTATTTCTTAGATTTGTTAGTTGTTATTTGGAAGTGCTCGCTGAAGTGCCCAATGGTACCCCTTATCTTTCTCCCTATTCAAATTCTCTAATGCTGCTGCCAATATGTGTTCATTTTTAATCAATTCTTTCCTTTTCCTTGTAATACTTTTCTCATCGACACTGTTTTGTACCTAACAGGTGTAGGTTTGGACATTTTTGTTTTTTGTAGGGGCTTGCTTACTTGCACTCAATTTTCAAGGTGCATAGAGATATCAAAGGTGGAAATATTTTGTTAACTGAACAAGGGGATGTCAAGTTGGGTCAGTCCGCTTCATCAGTTATTCTACAGCAGATAGATTTTAGTTTGTCTTGGTTATTTGGTGATTCAATTGTAGTTATTTTGCTGAGTGATGTCAGGCTTTACTGTTCTTTACTGTTGATTTTGTTTAGAACATTATCGTAACTCTTGAAAAGCTTACTCCTAGAATGACGTGATGATTGTTGTCCATAATTTGGTTAAGCTGGATTAAATTTTTATATTTTAAAAAGGGCAAAGAAAAGGAAGTATATGCACAGTGGTCCTTGGTGATTTTCTATTCCTCTTGCACTATACTACAAACCGGTTTTAATATTAGGTTTTATTTTTTGTTGACAAAATGAGCAGGTGATTTTGGGGTTGCGGCACAACTTACAAGGACCATGTCTAAGCGCAACACGGTATATTATCTTTAAACAAGTTCAAAGTTACATGTACCAATTAAAGTGAATTTGTTTTATACGAATTCTCGACTACCACTATCTGAATAAATGGGTTGCATCATATTTCCACGAGTCCAAGTGGATCTTGGCAGCTTGGTCTCGGTGATATATTTCCGTGACATTGAACTTCTTTATTATTTGCAGTTCATTGGTACTCCACATTGGATGGCTCCTGAAGTATTCAGGAAAGTCGTTATGACGGAAAGGTATCAAATTTTCTAATCCTGGGTGTTTTTTCTTAAGACACTTCTTATTCTTGGCCTATTCTCTACTTCCCTCTTCATTCTGATACGAACTACATGGTTTGTATAGTTGGAGAGAGCGTTTCATACGTTTTAAGTTGGTTGGTTTGGAGAAAATTCTTACTTTTACTGTTTTCTTTGCTATCATTTGCGTGTACGATAAAAACTAAACTAACTTGTAAAAATCATGCCAGAGATTAAAGCGTAAATGACTTGCAGCATGTATATAATTTTTTATTTTCCCCTAAAATTTTAAATAGCACATCATAGGTTGTGCCATGTGCCATCCTAACTAAAGTTCACAAGTGGGAACCCACAACGCCCAACCCAAAATCTCAAAGCCGCCTCCCCGTGCACATTTACATGATCTTGTGTATCAAATTACGTGAATGTGGAGGAACAAGGAACACTAAGTTTTCTACGCTTTTAGGCCAAATAGTGGTGTAGTGTTATGTTCCAAACTGTATTAATCTGGGGACACTGGGCACTACAGGGTTTAACGATTGAAGTCCCTTTCTTTCAAGTATATAGGTAGAGCGAAGAATCAGTAATTAATTGTCAATAAGGCTTCAGTTATCCTATTTATTGAAGGTCAAGCAACAATTTGTAGATATCATATTGGATGGAAGTAAGAGTATGACACCACATGGTTTTGGCACATTGTTCAAGGTTTTGGTTTTGACATTTATTATGATTTTGGTAATCAAAGTTGTTTGTGACACTGTACGGACTTGATTTCTCCAGGTCGATGTATGGGCTCTTGGTGTGTCTGCAATTGAAATGGCTGAGGTAATATCTAGTGAGTGATATTTCTTCAATTTACTGGAAAAATGTTTGAAAGCAGGCATCTTTTGGACTTTGACTGTAAATTGTTTATATTTCTCATTTTATGTGGCCTGGGAGTTTTAAGTTAGTTTCCTGGTGTATAAAGAGCTAATGTTATTGGGTTGTTATTATCATCTGTTGACTAGTTAATCTTGCATAGGTAATTACGGTACCACCATAGTGAACAAAATGATGTTTATATATTGATTGATTATTCCGTCCTTGTTGCTTCCTTTTTTTTTTTTGGTTAGATTTTGGTTTTTGGTTTTGATATGCTAGATTCTTAGTAATGATCAATGGTAGTATTTTTTGTCCCTTTAATTTCAGGGGCTTCCTCCAAGATCTGCAGTGCACCCAATGAGGGTTAGTGTTTATTCCTTTTCGTTTTTATTTTTCCAATTGTGATTGACAAGCTTATGGGTAACATTTTTATCGTCATTTATAGGTTTTGTTCATGATATCCATTGAGCCAGCTCCGATGCTTGAGGATAAAGAAAAATGGTTTTTTTTTTTTTTCATTCCTTTTCAATCTACAATCCTTTCTAGCTATTAATGATGTTTTATGGAAAATGCTCAAGAATTTCTGCTTTCGATTGTTACATGTCAAGTTCATATCATTCTGGAAATCCTACATCATGTCATTTAATTGAGTCTCCTTTTTCAGGTCTCTTGTGTTTCATGATTTTGTAGCGAAGTGTTTAACCAAAGAACCACGGTCACGTCCCACTGCATCTGAGATGCTGAAGGTATAGCCAAAAGTACCTTTAGAATTAATTAAGAAAGTGGCTTTCCTAGTAGCGTATTAATGATTTAAATAATTTCTCTGGTGCTTTATAAGTTATAAAATTTGTTATTTTTCTTGAAGTTTGCGGAACATGGTTCACTGGGCGCATCATGGATTTTTTGTTTTATCTATAAAATGATAGAGGAACTGAAAATTAATTCTGGCACAATGTTACGATATTCCCTTAGTTCAGTCATGTAGGACCCATAAGATTATATATATATATATATATATAATATTACTAGCAACTACATGCTGAGAACTTATACGTTCTTCTAATCAAGAGTTGTTTGTAGTCTATCTCTGACATTAGAGGTTGGTTTCTGGTTGCTAATTTTAGTTACTTTAAGAGAATTATGTGGCTAAATTTATGTCTAGGACATCAGTTGGGAAAATTTTTAAAGCCTACCCTACTCTCCCTGCCCCCTCCCAAAATTAAAAATAAATAAATAAAGAAGCAGACAAATTGTATGTGTGTGGTCATTTCTAAATTCCTTGCTTTTTGTGACGTTATATGCAATAAGATTCCAGTTTCTTGGCTTCTATCCTGACTTCAAGCTACCTTTTCATGCATGTGAAAGTAGCATAAATTTATTGAGAAGTGCAAATATGGGCCATCTGCAATGTTGCCAAAAATTGAAAAGGCCAGACAATTTAGGGCTTCTCTGGCTTTACAAGCGCAAAGTCTTGATCCAGTTGTACCAGAAGATAGCGTATGAATTTATCTCGTTTGTTTCTCTTCCTGTCTTTTTTGTGTAAATTTATCTTTAAGATGGTTTATAAATATACAGACACTGGAAGCTCCTAAAGTGAAAGAGGTTTATGGAGATACTGTTCCATCGCAACCCCAAAATGTTGGGCAGGTGGCAAATGAGGGTCCCACATCCAACACCTCAAGTAAGCAGCAGGTGTCAGATGGCATGGAGCTGGGTGCAGAAGGTATGCCCGTCTTTCGTACAGCTTATGTCCAACTTGGTTGAATGATTTCAGATATTTGGACCTGCTGTTTAATATGAACGTAATTTTGTGCTGAGGAAGGTGGTAGTGTTTTTCTGTTTTGGTGAACGTGCCTTTTACCTTGGACTGATGAGTGAAATAGTTTACGGTTGTAGCATTAAAAATTAAGCAATACATAGTTGTGACCCATTTTTCTGAAATTTCATGTCTTTAAGGTTTGAAAAGTGCAATTCTTGCATGATTTTCTAACCTAGTTGAAAATACAGGTATTTTTGGCACAGTAATAGTTCATGGTGGAGATGAAATTGATGAGAAAGCCACTGTTTCACGAGCCTCCAATGTTCAAGAACCTTCATGTGCTTCAGGAATTCCTGAAAGCCCTTCTGTTAGCAAATCACAAGAACCTAGGTACTTCGCTTACAATATAAAAATAATAATAAAAAAAACCTAATGCTAGTTCTCTCACTATGTTTAGTTTTAAGAGTTATCTTAATACCTTCGAGAGTGCATTACATAATTGGATATTCTGTCAGTGTGGAAATTGCAGGACGTATTTCTGAAAATAACAATGTGATTGGAGATTTATGTCCTACCCAGACAGTACAAGCACCTTCTCCATCCCTTCTAGGCTATTCTGGCCGGGACTTTAAGACCAAAAGCTCTTCTGGTGCTCAGTTTGAAGGTGGGAGTAGCATGACTGGTTCTACGCTGAAGAGCAAAACTGTCAGCAGAAAAGCTTTTACGTTACAAGATAAGGTAAATTTTGTTCAAACTCCCTGATATACCCAATAATTTCAGCTTCCTTTTTTTTTCTTTTTTTTTTTTCTTTCATTTTTTTTATACTTTCTGAAGCACGCTATAAAAGTGAGAATGCTGATATAAATATTATGATCACATTGAAGTCATAGTGCTTCAACTTTCTGTAGATTTCTTATTTTGAATCTTAGACATATTTCATGAGAAAGTAGAAGTCAACTAGCAGCTTTATTTATTTATTCACTAGTTTTGATTTATTGAATGGCAACACTGGTGCTTATTTTGTTATTGTTGTTTGACATTTTTATCTTTGAGCATTCTTATTGCCCCTTATGCCATAAAAAAAATGTGTATACATATATTTGTGTGTGTGTGTGTGTTTATGTATGTCTTTTTCTGGTAAGAAACGAAATTTTATTAAAAAAGAAAGAGTTACATAGAAAGTAACACTAAAAGAAATTTTCAAAGAGAGAATGTAAAATGCCAATAGAACTAAAAAGAAACGACCATGACTCAGAACTCTTCCAACTGAGCATACATGATTGTATCTATTATAGCATGAGGAGGTTCTGATTACTTGGGGTTAATGATCATTGCAGCTTATCTCGATTTATGCTGCTGGCAATACTGTGCCTATCCCATTTTTGAGGGCAACAGATATATCTCCTATTGCCCTCTTATCAGACAACGTTCTCGGAGGTTCACAGCATCATAATGGTGGAACCATAGCTGTGGAAGCGCTTCAGGAGCTTTTTACCGGTGATCCACAGTCCAAAAAGGGTAGAAGAGGGCAAAACGAGGTTCTCTCTCTTCCTTTCTTCGCTTGTCTGCTGCAGAGCTCGCTTTTGCTCGTGTGCATTTTACAGATGTTTTTTCATTCGATGTGCTGCAGATGCCCCTTCCCCCAAGTATTTATCAAAGGCTCACTTCAAGTTCAACACTGCTGAATCTGGCGCAGGCTCTAGCGTACCACAAAACGTACGTTAAGAAGATTTGCCCTTTCTTTTATAAATATTTTTGTCCCGTATAATTAAATTTTAGCCTTTTTGGAGTGAGCTCTGCCTGAAAAATGGGTCTCAGTTTCTGCTTGTAATGTTGTGTTGTGCGACGCGTCTCGCTTTCTTTTGGTTTCCGTGTGCAGCGCTGTAATCCCCGTCTTTGAATGGATTCAGGTGCTATGAGGACATGCCACTTCAGGAATTGCAAGCGACTCAAGAGCAACAGACCATTCAAAACCTATGTGACACCCTAAGAACCATTCTTCGATTGTAGATAATTACTGGCTTCAAATTTCTATCTTTGCTTTTCTTCTATTCAATTTTGAATATGCAACACTTTTTACCTTTGCAAATATTGTCCGTTGGGCTGGTGAGAGCGGCATTGGACATCTTAAGCAGGGCAGCTTCTTTCTGTATATATTTTTTAATTTGTTTCCTGCTCTTATCTTTTTCTATTTTAATCAACATGCAAATTGGTTTCTTTTCTTTTTTTTTTTTTTTTTTTTTCCTGATATTAATACTTGAATACCATAACATGCTTTGTTGCAACTATTTCTGGAAAAATCAATTTCGAGGATGAATGAGATTTTACCAAGTTGTGCCTTTCTTTGGTTAAGTTCTTCGCAACTTCCTTCCCTCCGTAATCAGTTTAACAATGACTCGTCGTTTTCTTATTATACGACATCAAAATTTTAAACGCCAAGGAACGTGTCGTTTCGAACAGAAATCGGAAAACAACAGCAAACTTTAAAATAATTGATGCGTCGTTCTCACGATAGGCATGCAGCGTTGTCTTGTCGTTTCTTTGTTATACAAATTTTCTTGCCTATGGCCATGGACGTCGTGTTTATAAAATAAACGACATCAATCTTTAACCATATACGACATGTAGTTTCTGATTACAGGCGGTAAAAACTCTTCGGGGTTAAGCGCTGGGGTTTAGCGAAAACGACATCAAACTTTGCAAGGGGGAAATGATGGGCAATTAACCAATTGGGTCGGTGGCGGATCGGACTGGAAAGTCCTAGAGATAGACAGAGAGAGAGAGAGACTGAGACGAGGAGGAAGAAGGAGAAGAAAACACAGAAAGCAAAGGCAAAGATTATGAAGATGATTAACAATTTACTACGACTTCGACTCTTCACTTCCTCTTCGTCTTTTAGGACGCCTTTCCACACTCCGATACCTTCCTTCTCACGATCCTTCTTCTTCTTCTGGTTTCCGTATAAACCCACTTCCATTACTTCTCCTTCTTCTTCTTCCGCTGCTTTCCGGTTTCTAAAAACCAGTTCCTCCAAAGATTTTGTGGACAATAAGGCGAACCCTTTTTCAGGTACACTCTCTCTTCTTCGCTTCTTTTTTTTTTTTTTGTAAATTTTATTTTTCCTGTTAGTTTCTCCTATTTGTTTAGGTTAGTAATAGGCCTGTCTTTATTTTCTCATACTGGGTTCTTTCATGATAAGTGTGTATTATTTTTTACCTGCATTTCTCCTCGAGAACCAAACAGGTACTCCCGGTGTTGAAAATTTTGGTAACAACATTAAAAATTGCTGTTATTGGCTAAATTGGTGAACTTTGGAGCTTTCAAATATTACGAGTGAGATTTTCTCCACCAAGCACTTTGGGCATACAATGTTGGAAAATTAGAGAAGAATGATCATGTTGATGCGTTTATTTTCCTCTTGTTTTTCTTTCTTGATTAAGTTTCTGCCGATGAAGAGAATGAAGATAGGGACGTTCGGAATGGATACGAAGAGGGAGAGACTTCAGATGGATGGAAGATGAGGATGAACTGAGCCTGAGGTAACTATGTAAAATCTATAGATCACTCAGTCAGGTCCCTTAACCGTTTTTATGTTTTTTGCTTATTCTAGTTATTTCTAATGAGGATAGTTTTGATAAATGAATAGTATGGTGATGGAGGAGATGGTGGTGGAGTTGTATTGAATGGTCTTCCATGGGGCGAGCGGGCTCTTACCATTGCCCATGAGGTGTTGTCGCAATTTGGTGATGACATCCAAATCTTTGCTTTCAAGACTACTCCTCGAGGATATGTCTATGTTAGACTGGACAAATTGTCACACAAGTAAATTTGTTCCGCTCCTTTTGATTTGTCTGCTTTGCATTATAAGTGGTTGCAGGCTGCCTGGTGTAAATTCGCACCCGTACCTCTAGTGTTGAGGTCTAGAGGTCTAGGGTTTCGAATCCCCCCACCCCAGTTCAAAAAAAGAAGCAAAACTCTTGGCCTGTTTGTTTTGTGGGTTTGAACCACAAATCAAAGCTCTTTGCTGCACTGTTTTCTCCAAAAAAAAAAAAAAAAGAAAAACTTTTGTTCAAATATTTCTTCCAAATGGGCCATCTGTTATCTAAATAGGAACTTTCGCCTTTTAGTTTGTATTGTCCGCTTTTTTATTGTTGGCCAAGGCCTTTCATGTTGTTTGCTTTCAATATTTATTTGTGTGGATTTGTGCAATTGTTATTGATTTGTTGGCTTTCAAGATTTGAGGAGGAGAAAGCTCTTGCATGATCAATCATTTGATCAATTGACTCTTAATTTTTGTGTTGGTTATGTGTATGCCATTCTGCTTTTGATCAGATACGGATGTCCCAGCATGGATGAGCTTGAAAGCTACAATAGGGAGTACAATAAGAGATTGGATGAAGTCGGAGCACTTGGTGACATACCCGACAATTTGGGTCTTGAGGTAAATACGTTTCTAGCTAATTGTTCTCTTGTTTTTTTTGGCTTTACAAGTTCTAGTTGTTTAGATTGAAATTACACATTTATTTTAATACCATAGAAACACAAAGAATAAACAAAGAGTTTCTGTTTTGAAGGTATCAACTCCCGGGGCAATGAGATTACTAAGGGTACCGGATGACCTAGAACGGTTCAAGGACATGCCTATGCAAGTACGCTACGTAGAAGGTGAAGAGCCTAATTTCTTAGAAAAGAATGGTGTATTTCTACTGGAGTCCTTGAACCAGAGGGCTGCATATGGAAGTTGGCTAATGTGAAAAAAAAGAGGCACCCTCTTCGCAAAGGTCGGCCTTTTAGCCAAAAACAGAAGGATTGGAGATTAAAACTTCCATTTGGGTTGCATAAGGTGGTATCCCTACACATTCAGCAGTGACATTTTCTATTTACCTAGACCTGTTTTTGTTGTCAAAGTAGTGAAAAAGTCTTAAAAGATTCAGGTTTTCAGGATCTGGATCATTCGATGGATTTTCAAAACTCATGCCAATTTCAAGTCTTTCATAAATCTTGATGTATGGTATTTTCTTTTAGTGTTGGTATAACATGTCCATTGTCTCTCTATTCTATCTTCTGTTTTTCCATCACAAGTTTTGAATGGAATCCCCTCTCCAAATACCACTATTTTTGTACACTCTCTAATTGGTTATTTGAAATGTTTGAATAAGTACTAATAATGGACATAATTAATTTCATAATTTTCTAGTACAAGTGGCCTCAGAGCTGTTCTCTTAAAAAGAATGTCATTGTCCAATTTAAGCCGACTCAGTCTAATCAAGCAATCATTGAATCTTTTGTATCTCTCTTCAAAAGAAGGAAAAATTTTCCTTTTTCACGAATTAACTAAAGTAACTTATTGCTCATCTCTCTCTCTCTCTCTCTCTCTCTCTCTCTTCTAAAAAATTATTTTATCTCTCTGTTATCATGATTCCCTCAAAGTCAATGGAAGGATTTTCAAGTAATGTCCCCGCAGACCTATGTAGGCTTGCTTGTTCTGTGAAAATTTGAATAGTTCAAGTTCAAGTACAAGTGAATCAAAGCATGTAGCATCTTCATTGAAGTCTAAAGGTCACTATTGACTCAATAATCTTGATGATTGATTTAATAGCGCATCCTTAGTTCATGTAGCTTTAGCAGGCATGTTTGTTGTGGCTTGTCCAGTTCCAAGATTGGGGCTTAGCTTTAAACTGAGTTTGCAAATTGAGCCTTTACCAAGAAGCAAATTATACAAGTTTCATTCCAAGACAAAAGCCTGTGGGGCTTTGCAAAGATGAGATACGTTTGGTATTTGCCAAAACTGCAAAGAGAAGCACTAGGGGGAAAAAAAAGAGTTCAAAGAGTTGGGACAGTTGCTGTTTGTCCTAATTAGAGAGGTGGTTGCTTTCTCTCTCTCTCCCCTACTTATGTTGGTTGGACTTTTCATTGTTGCGAACATTAAACTTGAGACTAAGAAAAAGCAACCCTACAAGCACAAGAATACAAAAGAAGCCCTAAAACATGGACTTCTTTGAAGGTTTTTCTTTTCTTTTTATCCGTGATTCATCTTTCGATCAACAATTTAAGAAGAATTATGTGATATGATACAAAAATATACCCTATTCATAAGGATAAGTCTTGAACTATTAGATTTTTAATAAGTTCCTGTGGTTATGACAATTGAAAGCCATGTGCTAATGAAAAAACTAAAACGTGAAGGTCGCAATTTTCATAGAAACAGCGCAATTTCTCTGATGGGAACCTAAAAATATACCCATAGTGGGTATGTCTTTGTCTGTCACATTTACAGAAAAAAATGATTTTAACAGGCCCTAATATTTTTAAAATGTGCACCATCTGTGAGGCTTTCTACAAGAGAAATTCCCCAAAATGAAGCAAAATCATTAACACTAAAACGTGAAAGTCACAATCTTAGTTAGCATAGATGGGATGTAACTTAAAATAGATGGGCGAATTCGAAATAAGCGGCAAATATGCATGTCATGCATACATAACATGAATAATTCACACACACAAGGAAAAGAAAAGGAAAAAATCAACGTGAAAGAGTTACGTCATTGAAAAGAGAAGATGTTTATCTTTGGCTGGCCCCGAAGGTAATGGAGTAGGATCATTATAGATAAGTGGGCCACAAAGCAACAAGTTTTCATCTTGTATCAATGTGATTTAATGTTGATTAGCTTACCCAACTCTATTGGCTAGCTGACCAAGGTTACTATGCATTAAGGGGTCCTTTTCTTTGGCCACATTTTCTTCTGTTGCATCCCAAAAACCATTGTATAGAATGTTGAAAAGGATGTTTGAGTTAACGATTTGAACCAATTTTATAAGATGTTTGGCTCTTAATTAGAACTAGTTGGTTCTAATAAATAAAGTGTAAACCTTTCAATATTTACAGTTAAAACAAAAAAATACTACAGTGTAAAACTCTTACATCCTATAATATTTTTAACCAATTGGTTCTAACCAATGTTTTTAAACATCTTTTTAGTTGACACTATTATAGCATGTAAGATTTCACATTATAACTAATTTTTACTTGACAGTATAGCTTGTGAAAGCTTTTATACTATAGAAATCAAAGTTTTGGTGGAAACTGATATTCCCAAACACACTATTAGTTTTAGTTTTGTTAACATCTACGTGAAAATAACAACAATGGCAAAAGTTGTAAGCATGGACATGATGAATTCAAAAAAAAAAAAAAAAAAAATCTTGGTGGCAAGTTGGTATTTGTAGCAGAGCTTCTTTAGTACTTATTTGAGCAGAAAATATCTTCCAATATATGTAGGGAAATTTAAGTGAGAAAAAAACGTTTCTATTGAATTGTCAGGTAAGTTAGCTCATCTTCTGGTTCTTTCATTCAAGCCCCTTGTTAAATTTGTCAGTTATTTGGGTTGAAAAAGACGTATGCTAATACTTTGTGAATAATACAAGCGGAAAAAGAAAAAAAAGAAGATAAATAGTAATATGTGAGCAAGTATAAATTGGCTTTGTAAATATTTCATGTATATAGTCAGTCAATGTAAGAATTTCAACCACATTTTTTGAATTGTCAGGATTTTTTATCAGTTACATATATATAATTTTGCCCCTTTTTATGACAAGGTTAGAAATGAACTATCCGGAGGATTTTATGTTTCAAACTTCAGATTTGTCTATTTTGTTTATTATTATTATTTTTTATTTTAGGTTGATCTTGATAAGCTTCTATGCACCATGATGTGAGGCTTATTTGTACGTCAGTTTTGAGTAAATTTTTATGTGATTTGATGTTGAAAATTGCACACACAACAAGTCATTTCTAATATAAATATTCATACAAAAATAAAAATAATAATAAAAAACAATGGCTCTAATTTTTGCAGGACAGCCTAACAACTGCATCTTTAAAGGTACTATATTGTAGTTTGACCTATAGAAATAACAGTTTCAATCCTAGCTTAAAAATGTTTTTTTAGCAAAGAAGCTGTTGACAAGAATTTTTCGTAGCCCACCGTGACTTCCAAATTGGAACGAAGTGAATTATTAATGTTGTCATCATGAAATGATAATATTCCGAAATAACCAAATGGGATACTTGAATTCAAACAAATGTACCCATCAAGGATTAATGAAGATGTTGACAATGAAAAGAAATATGCTGAGATAATAGCGTGACGTTTAAACAGATTATGAACATGGGCCTCCCAAAGGTGACGCCGAAAAACATTACTACCGCACCTAACAGCAGTACTGAAAACTGAAAAGTGAAATTTTCATTGCGCAAGCTTAGTTACAATATAGTATGATTTATAGGAAGTTTTGGTGAGATAGTTGAAATCATAAATTCAAACTAAAATATTATAATATAGGAGATTTTTATATATATTAAATTTTTGTTTTATATTATAGTATGTGAGAGTTTTATATTGTAGTAGTTAAAACTTATTAGTTTCAACTAGGTTTTTTAAATGAAGCTATAGTAGACAAGACACATAATAAAAGGAGAAATTAATGTGGTATATGGCACATAAGTTTAAACCTTTTACAATGTAAAACTCTCAACAGCTTTAATATTTTAAACAAAAAATAGTTCAAACCATATTTTTTTCAACAACCTAACTTCTTTTTTCCTCCAAATAAAAAAGTCCACGAAGGGAGCAACCAATAATAGCGTACAAGACACACAATAAAAGAAAAAACCAATATAGTGTTTGGCATATTGGTTTAAACTGAAGTGTAAGGCTCTTAATAGTTAACGTATAAAGCAAAAGCAACTATAGTGCTTTGAATCAAAAATAGTTCTAACCAACCGATATTAGCGACGTTATTAAAAAGGCTTATGTTGTCAGAATAATTTGTTGAAGTTTGTATCATTAGACCCTACTTCTCGAAGCGTGCTGCCCTAATCTCATCAAATGTTAGCAATAAGAATACGTGACGGCATGGTTCAGGCACTATGAATAGAGTACTGACTAGGAGACGTAAGTATTTACATTTAAGACACATACAAAATATTCCAACTTTTAACCACATACCACCATGATAGTCCTCTTATTGCTAGGTCACCCACCGGCGGTAGAACAAAAAGTACTGATAACATGCTGGCCCAAAAGTAGATCAACCAGCATTTCAAGACAAAAAACAAGAAACCCTTGAAAGAAAACTGATTAATATTATTACTTGTTTGGTAGAAAACTGATTATTATTTGCCTATTAAAAGCTGAGCGGGAACCTATTTATTTTTTGATGTATTCTGAGACCTAACAAGCATGTCAACACTAAAAATCAAACGATTAATTACAGTTAATGCTTGGTTGATTGATTTCCTCTTCAAGTTGGAGGGTTGACAATTGATAATTCAGGAGGGAGAGAGACTCTACTTGCTATTTGTTTTTAGAAATCAATAGACTTTTGGGAGCCACGGTTCAAATCGTAGTATGTGGTTTCACCTAATTTTTTAATATTGTTTTCTTTTATATGTTATAGTATGTTCAGTTAAACTCATTTCTTAAACAGCCTATAAATTTTGTTGAACTGATGCAGCAAAATTGTGTTTGAATTAAACATGAAGATCAAGCAGAATTACCTAAGACTCTGATAATATTATTGAAGAACTAATCTCAGACTAGATAATGAGGAATTGGGATTGAAAAATCTAGGCTTGAAACCATAAATTAAACAAAGCGGCAAACTTCGCAAATTAAAGACAAAACACAAGTAAATGTATAGAAAACATTAAAATCTAAAAAAATTGGAAACTTTAAAGGAGATAAGAAATTCTAGAGTTGGCCTAGGATAGGAAACTGTTTGTCCTTGGAAATAAAAATTAAAAAAAAAAACTTCAACTTTAAAATATGTGGGACTTGGATCTTTACCGATGCCTTAGGCATTGACTAATTATCCCCCTAGATTAAGGTGAGAGCTAAGGTATCATATAATTGTTACTTTTCAAAAGGATACAAAATTATAACAAAAAAATCTAGATGCTTTAGGATGTTTGGCATGATGGTTAGAACAATTTTTATTGTAGTATGTGAGAGCTTTATATTATAGCAACTTTTTTATTTTAGCTGTTGTATGTGAGAGCTTTATATTATTTATAACTGAAAAGTTGGTTTGAACTGCTCTTGTTAAATAGCCTTTTATAGAAACTTTTGATATGAGGCATTATAGAGTTGAATAATTATTAATATTTGAGGACCAACCAATATGAAAAATCCTAAATTTTATGGATGTTATTAAACATTGAGGATCAAATGAAATGGGACGTGCCTTTGGACTTCTTGACATGAACCAACAAGTCAAATTTGGCGTTATTTTATTTTATTTTATTTTGTGATTTCTTGTATTAACAGCCATGAGAAAACTAGAGCATGATTAAAGGAGTGAACTTATTACAATCTAGAATGTCAAATCAAATTTTGGCTTTATTTTGGACTTACATGCATTTACATAACTGAGAGAAAACCAGTAGGGCGTTTGATGTTGGAGTTTTGACTACACAATTTTAACCGTAAATAGTATAAAACTCTTACACATTATGGTGTCTAATTTCAATCACAAAATTTCAACTTTTCTCTCAAACACCGTGTAGAGCTTTGCTATAGGGTTTTTATTAGATTTGTAAGATATTTAGAGAATTGGTTTAAACTCAAATAGTATAAAACTCTCGCATACTATAATATAAAATAAAAATTAAACTATGATATAAAATACTTATATGCTACAATATTATGAATTTATTGGTCAAACTTATGCTCCCAAACACTAATCTAGAATGTTAAGTAGAAAATTCAAGAAAAGAATCTTGTATCTTAGAATATGTTATTCACCACTTGTATAAGTTGCAATGCCAGTTTGTTGTTATTCAACAACCTTATGGTTTGCTTTTTATTCTAAAGTAATCAAAGATACCATATTGTTTACCAATAAATAAATAAAAGATACCATATGCCATATGCAATAATTTTTTTATTTTTTATTTTTACTTTTTCCTTCACCCACAAAAGAATTCTTGAGTGGGAAATTTATTACAAGTCCTTTCATTATCAACCATTTTGAACACAGTTTGCATAATTAGGGGGTGTTTGGAAGGTGGTGGGAACCACTTTTACTGTAGCATGTGAAAGCTTTACACTGTAGCAAATTTTTAAATTGTTACTGTAGCATATGAGAGCTTTACACTGTTTATAACTGAGTTTGTGGTGGAAACCGTGGTTCCCACCACAATGCCAAACAGGGGTAACCTTTATTGGGTTTTTTATGTGTAGTGGAATAGAACTTCCAACCCCACATAAATTTTTTTACTTTTAATTCTTGTTGAAATTTATTCCCAAAAACGTAAAACTAGGACCACTATAGATCAATATGTACTTAGCTCCGTTGGAGAACGTAATAGGTGTGTTTTGTAGTAACTGTATACGCATGTGACTACAAGACAAAGGTTTTGCCTTATTCCCAATCAATGGAAATCAGAAAAAGGAAAAAAAAAAATGGTTGATGAGATTTATTAGAAGTTCAAAAGTACTCCACTTAGAATTTATGTTGGGAGATTGCAAGTCAATAATATGTTGCTTTCCAAGAAGGTCTTGCTTCTTTTCTAAAAGACTATGATTAAGGAGTGAGCCTGCAATGAAGAACATCTTTTTTAAGTCTTTTGATAATTTCTGTGATGTAAACGGAAAAAATAACTCATCTTTAATATTTTGATTGGATCCAACAGTCAAAAATGGCTAATTGTGCTCCACCTATGTGTCTGTCCTAAATGGAGGAAGACCCATCTTTTTTTATTGTTATTAATTATAATTTTCTCATGCTCATTTTCTCCTCTTGTAGTTTCATTCCTAGGAGAATGACAAAGAAATAGTTTGGCTATGTGGGAAGAGAATATATGATCTTTATAATTGACTTGTGAAAAATAATAAACAAATCCAAGAGAATATGCTAATGGTATGGTCAATTTTTTGCTCTTAGAATTCAATACTTGCATTATTCCTAGCCGGCCAAGGTCCAAAATTCAGAAAATCAGTGAGCTTCAAAGAAGCAGAATTCAGTTAAAAAATGAGAGCACCAAGACCTTAAAATAGAATATACTTTTATTGAAAGGGCAACAGTTAACTAGATAGCCACTATCAATATATATATATATATATATATATATATATATATATATATATATATATATATATATATTAGAGGTTTTCCTTTCCCACAATATGCTATATCTATAAAGAGTGTGTAATTGTAACGCCCCTATATGGGGGTTAACAGTTTTTAATGAGATAAAATAAAAATCAAAAATAAAAGTAAAACCTTAAAAATAAAGTTGTCCGGGGCTTAAATGAAAACTCTCAAATCAAAAATAAAAATATAAACGACAAATAAACCACAGTTTAATGTAGCACGTTAAATTTAATATTATAAACTGTCGTCATCATCATTTTAACCCTCAACGCATTGTAATACAGTCACAAAAAGTAACAATTGATGCTTACATTATCATGAAGAACATTCTCAACAATTGAAGCAGTCCCAATGTAATATAATTACATCACTTCCTCAACTATTTTTCTCGTATCCACCTCACACTTAGTGAGTCTTGAAAAGATAAAAATATAAGGAAATGAGCGACACTATGCTCAGTAGACAAAACCATTACTCACCTTTAGGTTTTTATCATTACCACATTAAAACCTGCATGGTTAGTTAATAATTATCATTATCCAGATTATGAGATTTATTATAATCATATTCTATGGATACTATAGTTAATCATTACCGAGTTTCATACATATACGTATATACAAATATTATAGGTCATCATTATTCCTAGGTACCCACGTTCAATAGAGTATCACTCAACTCATCGAAACCCAAAATGACGTGCTTGATCACCCTCTAAAAATTCCAAGGGTGTTCCGGTGAGGGGACATCAAGCCTCGAGTTCTCATCAAGTCGATTCCTGTATAGTGTGTTCTGGGACTTTCAACCCAAGGAAGCGTCATCACCTTCCCCTTATTTTACCTTTTAGGGTATTCATGCCCAAGGACGTAATCGCCGCCCTCTTCATGTCTCACTATTTCTCTATATTAAATCATTATTAATAGAGTCAGTTTTCCTAACCATGCTTCTCAATTTATAACATGTGTCAATTCATTATGTTCCTCGCCGTACAATACAAGACGAGTCTATGTCATAGTTTTATATGTGATACTCATATAATATCAGTTCAACATAGATATATATATATATATTGCGGCAAAACAATCAATTTTAATTCTATAAAAACCTCACAAAAGATGAGTAATAGAATCCCTACCTTTCAAGCTTATCAACAATCTTTTAATCCTAGAATCAATTAACGTTAGCTCCACACTCCCTTGATCTTAAGGCGTGCATAAGGACAATTAAAACTAAAGCACAACATACAACTATATTCATAAATAAATCATGTGTAAACCTATCTTACTAGTATGCCATTAAAGCTTTTATGTAAATCTCTTTTGAATAACACAGTAAACAATTTTTGTCTTAACACAATATAAAATGTGAGCAAGTAATCTATATGTTTTAGTCCCTAATAAGATTCATCAATCACTTAGGATAATATTGGAAAGGTTGCAAGACATTAAAGAATTAGGTGGTGAGCAAAGATGGGTTCTTGGTTCAGGTTAGCAGCTGGTATACCATAACAAACTGGCAGGTTTACTAGTTTCCAATCTGAAAATTGAATAATTCTTAGAAAATAAAATACAACTCCGATTTAGGTTTATGATAGCTCGTTAGAAAGCTTAGGATGCTACTTTTCAAATATGCAAACCAATTCATAAAATTCATTTTAATTTAATCCCAGAATTTCAAGAAATAGCCACTGCCCATAGAGGTATTACAAAGTTTAACAATATAAATTTTCTGTCTAGGGCATATACACTTAGACTTTATACATATGCTCCAAAATAGCAACAAACATATACTTAGGTTTAAAAACGTAAATTTGAATAATCTTTTAGTATAAAAGAAAATTTATAAATGAAAAACTAAATTTGTTCATAAGATTCTAATATCGGATTATGGTTAGTTGGAAGCTTGAAATGGCTTCAAAATGGGTTCCTTTTCTTCAGTATGACTGAAATTCTTGCTCAAATGGAGGTGATGGTGGCTGATTTTTATGGCTGCCTTGAAGAAGTTCTCTAAGTATTTTGCTTCAGCAAAGAAATGAGAAGAAGAGTGTGGGAACCGTGGAAGAGAAAGGAAGAAAAGATGAAGTCTTTGAAGATAAGTGATAGAAACAATTATGGATGAGACATGTTGAAGCATGTCACGGAGGAAATAAAGAAAATGAGGGTCAAGAGTAGTTGAAAAAGATATTCTTATGTCTCATCTAGAGACTTTAACACACATAATGCCAATATGACATTTTTGAGATTTATTAGAAGTTCTAAGGTTTTTTAGTAAACATACTAAATAAATATAAGAGAATTTTAGAAAATTTAAAGATAGATAAAAATAAATATTGTAAAATAAATTTAAATGAAGTAATTTTTTTTATACACTAAAAATTAATTTAATTACCTTAATACCTGTTAGGAGAATAATGGGTGTCACAGTAATAAAGTTGAGAAGTTGCTCTCAAGAACTAGTTCAATAAGGAAGCGGGATTCAAGAGCATGGCAAGAGGCGTTTGTTTCTTGTCAATCTTGGGATTTTTTTTCAAATGGAGAGGTGACGTCAGCAGAGCCAGGGCCAAGGGCCATGGTCCATGGCTCCTGCTTCTCCGGTTTCTTCATCAAAAGCAGTAAAAAAATGCCAAGACCCCATCGGTTTGTCAGGCTTGAAAATGTTGAGATTCTGCAGACTGGGGTTGCAAGTCTTGATTTGTTGTGTTGTTTGCGTGGCTTTAATGCTTTTGAAAGAAACATGTTAAAAAAAGGGACAAACTTTGCTCCTCTCTCAAATTTTAGATTTTTAGACTTTAACAACGTTAGCTTCCAAATTTTAAGACGTAATTTGTGGGTTTTTTTTTCTAAGTTAAAAGACCATAAAGAATACGATTTTTCTATGAGTTATATGGACCAAATTGCCACGTTGATGTGATAAAATGGTTGACAAATTAATTTGGATTTACAAAAATTTCCATAGAATCAAAAGGTGAAAAATATAGAAAATTATAACTTAAGGGGCTTTTGTAACATGTTGCGTTTTCTGTCCACAGATTAGCAAAATGAGTTTATTAATTTGTTTACTTTTATTGACAGGGTAAAGCCACAATATAGACGATAGCAAGCGGCCTCCTTTTGAACTTTTTTTTTTATTTTTATTTTATATTTTTGTATATTAAATTTTATAAAAATTAGATTCTATCCTTTAAAATAACATTTTGTCTCTCTAAAATGATACTGCATCCCTAATGAAGTAGTATTTTGTCCTTTTTATTATCAATTTCGTCTATTATTTTATTAATTCAGTCACATATGGATTATTTTCACTAATTTTTTCTGACTCTACCTATGCCTATTGAAACTTGGAAATACATTGTTATTACAAAGCCTTAATTTCAAAAGAACAAATGAAATTTGAAGTTAACAAGCCAATTGCATCTTGATTTTGATAGCAAGAGATTCCAAAACTTCTCTAGTTCCCTTGGCACATTCATCATCGTTTTGGGTTTGATTGATATTATTTTTCTAATCTGTGGTGGTGGAAGTTGGATAGGAGAAAGTAAAGAAAATGATGGTTGACATGATATCTTCTGTGCAAACACTATGAAAGGTGACGTAAAGTTTGCTTTTTATAATTAACGTTATCTACACAGATTGAAATAGAATAAACGATTTCAACAAGAGAGAGAGAAAGAAAACTAGGTACGACTCCTTTTTTTCTTTACAGATTTTTTTTTCAACAATTTAATAATGAAAAAAGAAATTTAAGTAGTTGAAAAAAAAGTTACTTTTTTTTTTGTTAATTACCACCTGATAAAAGTTTCAAAAGTTTTAACACTTAGATCATTTTAAAACGTAAAGTTTTTCACTTTGGTAAATTATTTTTAATGTTAGATTTTATCAAAATTAGATATGAAAAAAATATATAAAAACAAACAAAGTATAATACAAATTTATCAGTTTAAAATACGACTCTATAAATATGGTATTTTTTTATGTTATTTTAAAATTATCATTTAGACGGTATTTAACATTAAAAAAAAAAGGAAAAACATGTACCATGGTCTTGCTCGAAAGAAAAAGATCAATCTACTACGAATATAACAAAGAATAAAAAAGAAAAAAGAAAACAGAAAGAAAAAGTGTAACCTAAAATGTATAGTGACAAGGACACTTGTCATGGTTCTTGATCAACATCTCATCATGGGACCCAAGTGGGACCAAAGTGGAGTCGGCGCCAATCGGCCAGTTACGATGGATTCTTTTCAATGCTAGTAACATTTCTCAACTAGATTATCTGGAAGACAGGGAAAAATGTTTTTTTAGATTTCCAAACCTCTTGATCCTTGATAATTAAGTTTTAATTCTAAAAAGTTGACAATTGAGTTTTTAAAAACTTACACCGTGTATTTGGTTAAAAGTGGTTTACATCTTTAACTCAATTATAAACAGTATAAAACGTTTATATGTTACAATAAAAAGAAAAAGTTGCTATAATAAAAAGAAAAAGTTGCTACAATGTAAAGTTCTCACATACTACAGTAAAAACTGTTCTAAGCAATGGTTCTCACTATCATACCAAACATCCTAATAAAATATTTAGAGCATTAGTTTGAATTATTTAATTGTTTTATATGATACAGTGTAAAGCAAAAATAATATAAAACTCTCACATATTACAATGTTTTGAACCGATTTGTTCAAACCAATGCTCTCAAATACCATATCATTTTCTTGACATTTGAGACATCATTTTTAAAATTTAGACATCTGGTTCTAAATTTTCATTTTCTTGACACTTAAGTAATTTAAACAATTAAGGATCTTAACTCACGTAAAATCCTTATACATAAAGGGTCTTAAAAATCTCTCATAAATTATTTCTTTACTATCAATCCATCCAACTGAATAACTAGCAATCTAAAATATTGCATATTATTCTTCTCATACTTATTCCTTAAAATTCACTTTTATCATTGGCATGCTTTGGTTATAGGTTTAAAGGATAAGTTTGAACAATTTTTACAAAAATCAGTGTTGCAAAAAGTTTAAACTATAGATTAAATTATGAACCAAACAAGAGGTGGCTCTTGAAATTCTAATGTTGACATATTACTCCTTGATTTTTTTTTTTTTTGACAATTTTCAACTCTTAACATAAAATTTACGAAAGATAATCATAAGGTGTCAATAAAAATGATACATTATTATAACTTTTCAATGATATACGGTGTATCACTAGTATATTTAACTAGACATATATTTAAATATAAATTTGAGATATATTAAATTTTAAAATGACAAATTTTAAATGACTAAAAAGTTTATAACAATCATCATCATCTCTAGAACTATTTACCTTTCTCTTTTAGGTGTCTTTGAGTACACATATATACAAGGGCTCGGTACAGCCTCCTTAGTGGATAGAATGTGTGGGATCAAGGACAAAGAAGGTGAGATGGGGTAAAGTGTAAGACACAACACATTAAGAAACATATAAAAGGTGTAAAGTAGCTGGGTTGGGGAGACAAGCAAAAAAGAAAATTAAAAGCAAGTTAAGGGAAAAAGAGAACTTCAATATTTAATGGAATTGATGAAAAGAAAGAGGAGAATATATATATACATGGGTGCGGTTTTAACAGTTACGTTTTCAATGAGTATTATTACTATTAACTATTTAATATAAATCTAATTCGGTTATAATGAAATGAATAAATGAAAAATATTTATGATAATTAATGATGTTGAATTCTTATCACGTCATATCATAAAATATTGTTAAAACATACCATTTTTGGATATATAATTATTGGAGACGTAATCATTGAACTTACACGGTCTTTTTTAAAATTTGCACCTAATATGTTGAAGTAAAAACCATAATATGAATTTATTCAATATTACATGATAGTTGTAAAGGTATTACATTAGTCTAGATAATTAAATCTCTCAATGTTGCATTTTTACAATGTCAATATTAGTGTTATGTTGAATAAGTATTATGCTAATTTTCGTACTACTATACATTATTTGGAAATATACTTTCAAAGAATAACAGGCGAAAGCTTATATTTTTTATTTTTATATTATGCCTTTTTGTTAAAGGAGAAGGAGGAAATTAGACTATTATTATTTGAAAATAAATATAAATAGACCAAAATGTAATAGTATTTAGTAAATAGTCTACTTAAATTAAAATAAAATTTATTTTTGCATAAAATGATATAAAGAAAAACACAAAACAATAAAAAGAGAACGAAAACAAAAAAAAAGAAAAAAAAAGAAAACATAATAAATTAAAAATTCAAGAATTTAAAAAGAGGGTGTGATTTTAGAAATTCTATATATTTAAATTTTTTTAAATATTTTATTATATATATAGTGTGCATTGCTTGCTATAAACTTTTAAAGACATATTTGATATATTATATTATATAAAAAATATAATATAATATAATATAATATAATATAACGTGGGAACAAGCTTTAAGAAAATAAAATCCCACTAGCACATTGAAAAATAATTTATTTATTAATTTACATTCTGATCTTCCAAGACAGACAAAAAGCTCAAATAGGACAATTGTCATCAGCAAATTTGGGCAGGTGTTATTGAGCAAAAAAAAAAAAAAAGAAAAAAAACAAGAAAAAAGGGCAGGTGTTTGCCATCCATGAGGACCTTTTTTTTTTTTCCACTTGCTACGTTCTCTCAAAAATAAACGCCAATAGTTTTTAGTTATCGGTCATCGGTTATCTACTACAGAATTTAAAAAATCTGTCTTATTTCGCAAATCTTCAATACACTTAAAACTAAATCTGTTGTTGTTTATTGCTTGTACTTTTTGTTTTCCTCTCTTCCTTCCTCTCATTAAGACATTTTGTAGCAGAGGACCTAGGACTTGAGAGGAATTTTCTGATCATCTCTAAAACCAGAGAGAGAGAGAGAGATGGGTTTTATTTACTTTTTTTTTTAATTACTTTTGGTTTCTCTATTAATTTTATCCGTTTATTTTAGAGAGAGAGAGTTGCGCTGTGTGTTTGTGTATGTGTTTTGTCACGATCATTGGATGCACGTGGAAGCCGAGAAGGTAAATTCCTTCTCAACTTCTAGTTAAGTTTGCACACACACACACACACCCTAACGTGTATATATAGATCTATCTATAGGCCTTAAATGATTTTGAAGTTGTGTATGTATTATATGTACTGTATACCAATTTCGTCTTTCTTCGTCAGTTTCTTACTTCTCTCTCTGCCACTCTCTTCTCATTTTTCCTCTCTTCTTCCTCTTTGTAAGTATCCATCATTTTTTCTCTTTTTCCTTTCTTTTTCGTATGTTTGGTTATTGTTTTGCTAGTTTAAGCACTTTTCAGTAGTTTTGTGCTGCATGGGATTGAGTGTTTATGTTTGGTATATAATTTTTTGTCTTGTAAGCTTTCTCTCTCTTATGAAATGAGAATCTTGAATGTTTCACGATCTGGGTTTCTCCTGTTTTGCCACAACAAATTCATTTGGGGTTGTTTTATGTTGATGATCTCTAGACTATGATCATCCTCCTCTTTTGTAATGATTTAAGGCAATTTCTAGAATGACTTGGATGTTTTTTTTCTTTTTTTTTTAATTTTGTTTTTATCAATCTGAAAATTGCAATTTTTACCAATTTAATCCCGAGAAAGACCATAAATTAACCAAGACTTAAGTTTTTTAGAATTCTTCAATGCCATTCCATGTCATGTTATGTTTCTTTTCCTTTTGACAAGTTTCTTTCCACTTTATTGGCTAACATATGAAAATGAAATTCAAATCTTTCTTTTTTTGTTTTTTGTTTTTTTTTTTTTGGAGTACTAGTGGAAAAATTGTGGGAAGCATGGCTGTTTTGGGGGGTGATAAAGATAAGGAGCTGAGGATTTGTGAAAGTTTGGATGAGCTTGGAACTGATTTGGCAGACTATATAGCTGAGCTATCAGAGACTTCAGTGAAGGAGAGAGGTGTCTTTGCTCTCGCCTTATCTGGTGGTTCTCTCATTGGCTTAATGGGGTATCATTCAAAATGCCCTTCCTTTTTCCCAAACTTTGATTTCTTTTTTTTTTTTTTTTTGGGTTTAAATTTGTAGTGGAAAAACAGAAAACTCTGTGAAGCTCCTTATAACAAGACTGTAGACTGGGCAAAATGGTACATTTTCTGGGCTGATGAGCGTGTTGTGGCCAAAAACCATGCTGATAGCAATTACAAGCTTGCCAAGGATGGTCTTTTCTCCAAGGTTTGTTATACTTGTTTTTTAAATGGTCTTTTTTTTTTTTTGAAGTGTTTTTCCCCATCCGAGCATTTCATGCATTTTCTTCCCAGTTCTCAAATCCTCTTAAGAACCAAACATGGAAAAAAAATCATGGAAGAAGATGATAATATCTTCACATCTTTTTTTTTTTTTTTTAATAAATAGGATTAGCATATATAGGTCTTGCATGTGTGATTTGGTGGTGTAATGTCAAATCCGGCTCAAATTAGTCCAGATCTCTTACTTAATTTTAAAATTTTCTCAAGTGACTAGCTAACTTAAAAAAAAAAACCAAAAAAAAAACCAAAAAAAAAACCTAGTGCCAAATCTCTTGTCTAAACCATGTTCTTAAAGTAGACATTCAAGTTTTTTGTAATTTTGGTGAACAAAATACGACTTCTAAGCATAGGGAAGGATTATGGTAAGTATTTCTCTGTTCATTTACCTTAACATGGTAAGGCAACCGAAAAGGTACTTCAGTTCCTCACTCCTTCCCATAGCTGAAAAGTGCTTTAGTGAAACGTAAATGTGTTAGTTTTTATCTTTTTGCCCTCTTGGAATGGTGGTTGTTCTTCCTTTCTTATTGTTTCTTACCTGTCCTAAACTAAGTTCCATTGTCGTTTACTTTGGCTTGGCTGCACATTTCTCTTTCACCTTTTGTCTCCATCTAGGATTATGGCCTTCAAGAAGCATGTATGACAGTTATACTTTTTCGTCAATACCTCGTCCCTCCGTTCTTCTAGTCGTCTTCTTATATTCTCGAGTCTGCGGCATTGGAGCTTATAACCATCATAATACTCCTTGCAGCACAAGATTGGAACATCTTGATGGGAAGATGATAAGACCAGTTAATTTTGAAGCAGTAAAATTGTTGGGTGTATATTTCATAAAATGACAAATTGTAGTGTCGACTTCGCCATGAACTGGTTTTACTATAGAACATTAATCACTGAGCATTGCTGTTGTGTGAATAACAAGCAGGCTCCACATTACTGATTTTTTTAATTCTTTGATTACTACATATGGTAAAGTTGCACCCTGGAGTTTTGAGGTATTTCTTTGACTTTGAGCACAATTTGCCACTCAGAGAGTGAAGGTGGGGATTAAATTTTGTGCTCATATTGTGTAGTAGAACTTAGAAAATGCAGATAAGTTGCTTTAAAACTTTTTGAATTGGAGCAGTTCAACTAATGTTGAACCTCCAACATGACAAAAACAACCAAGGACTTTTTTTTTTGAATAAAAGATGCATGATACTTTAAAAATCAAAGAGCCTTTCAAGGTAATTAAGCCCGTATTTTCAAAAGGACTGAGTTGAGTATAACAGAGCTGACACACCTCATCTTTTCCCAAGTACCAGAAATACCGGATTTTGGGCTCTTTTTGTGTTTCAGTTTCCATCTTTCCCCAAATTCATCTACTATAAGTGAAAAAAAACCAACCAAGATGAGATAGCCAGATTTTTTAGAAGTTCACTTGATTAGTAGCAATGTCTATATAGAATGTGCCTTCCATTTTGCACTTAATGTTCAGCAGCCTTCTATATTCTCAACTGCTGTTTTGGTTCTGCAGGTACCAATTGTTCATAGTCATATGCATTCCATCAACGACTCAGTAGCGGCAGAGGAGGCTGCTAATGAGTATGAGTTTGGCATTCGTCAGTTAGTGAAATCTCGTGTGATCAGCGTGTCCGACATAAGCGACTGCCCCAAGTTTGACCTTATCCTTCTAGGTATGGGCTCCGATGGCCATGTTGCCTCTCTATTCCCTAACCACCCAGTACTCGATGAGAAAAATGAATGGGTGACTTTCATTACCAACTCCCCCAAACCACCACCTGAGAGGATCACTTTCACTTTTCCCGTCATTAACTCTGCGTCCAATGTGGCTGTGGTCGTGGCCGGAGACAGCAAAGCGGATGCTGCACACTTGGCGATCGATGATGTTGGACCGGATTGTCCATTGGTGCCTGCAAGGATGGTCAAGCCAACAAAAGGGAAGTTGGTGTGGTTTTTGGACAAAACAGCTGCTTCAAAACTTGATGGTTTTCAATTTTCTGTTTAGGGTCGATTCTCTTTTCATTGGATCTCTTGTTTTGTTTTTCTTTTGCGTTTTGGGTAAAATTAGTCTTCTTTTTCTCTATGGGGTTGGAGAAGTGTGATCATCCTTTTTGTCAACTAGAGGTTAATAAAATTGTGACCTCAAGTGAAAACTAAAAAGCTCATTTTCTTCAGGCTTAAGATGAATCTCTTATACAAGCCAGCACTTGATAACATGACAACAATACATTGCTTCCGAGCATTCTGGGTTATAACAGATCAGATAATGCTTTATAATTTGCTTTTTTTTTAAAAAAAAATTAATTTTCATTTCATTTATTTTTTCAATTATGAGCAGAGGACTTACCCTCTTGGGAAACAGATAAGGAGATAACTTTGGCTATATTAATTAAAGCTTCGGAGGCCATATGTTGTCTCGGGCAATTATTAGATGCACGTGGGAAACAAAGCTAAAAAAGCAAGTTTGGAGGCTGTTGAACCTAACGTTAGCCCTTCTTGAATGTGTGTCCTAGTAGTCTTGTACTACTTTGCCTGATTTTATTTTATTTTTATTTTTGTTTATGAATGGATAACAAATGTGTCCAACTACAGGTAATTGTGACGTTGTACCATACTCTAAATTGGGGGAAAAAAATTTCTTCACCCATTCATGCTGCTTTCATTCACCCATCCTAAATTAATCAATGAGAGCTAGACATAAACATCTCCAATACTTTCCAAGATAAGGACTTTAGAGGGTGTGGCATTCAAATTGCGTTTTCAATGTCCATAAATTATTGCAAATTCTCTATCAAAAAATTAGATATGTTGTCGTACACAATGATAAGCCGTAATAAATAGAGCACTTCTTCTTGACAAGAACTACAAATGAATCCTGGTCTCTCAACTTAAAATAATAATAATAATAACAATAATAATAATAAGGAAAAATTCAAGGAGGGTAGCTTGTCAAGTATTGTCTAAGTTGCATGATAATGAAAATTACTCCACAAATTGGAAAAGAAGGTTGCAGAATTGAAACAGCCCTTTTGGTGGAGGGTACAGAGCAGCTCTAAAAGAATAGTGAGATTGTAATCTAATAATGGAATACAAAATTGGCGGTTCACAACTAAAGGTGTACAATACCAGTTGTCAAAAAGAAAAGGAAATAAAAACAAAAATAAAAAAGAACTCACCTTACAAGGGGGGAAATTTTTGAGCCTCCCTAGAGAATATAATAGCATAAAATTGTGTGTCATTGTTACATGCAGATCAGCTACTGACAGGCTCTACTATTGTGCGGTATTCCTTTTCGGTTATTGATCTTATGCCATTTGGATCAGGAACCACTTCTTCCAAATCATCTTTTGGACGGAAACCACGCACTCGTCCAAGGGCCCACTGGTCTGTGACCCCACAATCAATTGCATACTCGATTGAGTGCTCTAAGTAACCCTTATCAGTTATTAGATGCGGCTGAACAGTAAACATTCTCAGGAGTGCTGAAAAAGAACATGTCACAAAGTATTATTAGCTTAGGAAAAGTATAATTCTGGTCCTAGAAGATTTTCATATCACTTGAAAGGCAATGACAGATGTTTGTAAAAGCTTTTACTTGCATATATTAACAACCATCAACAGGAAATATAAGTCTTGAAGTGATTCATGATCTGTGATCGGGGAAATTACTCTTAACTAGAGAAGAAAGTGATTGTGCTCATCGAATAAAAAACCTGCAACGATTCCATCTCCAGATGCCGACATATCGCGAGTGAACGGAGTGAGGTGGGGATCTTCCATCCCTTTAACGGCCCCATTGTGCTCTTTAGTATAGTAGTGTATCTTAGAGGTCCCATTTGTCACTAACAATGACTTGAGATTTTCGTGCCAAAGTGGTTCAACCACTTCCGGTTTATAATGGATAAATTTCGCCTTGTCGTTATTTTTGGTGTCAAATTCTTCCGAGGGCGTTATTCCGCAGAGAGATTCAAGTTCTTGCTTGGTAACTTCAATAATATCTGCAAGATCCCATACTTGTTGAATGAAGGCTTTGGCTTCTTCACTGGAGTGCCAAAGTGGCAATTGGAAGGTTTACGTCATAGAAAATAACTCCCCCTAACTTCTTTGAAATCTTGATGGCTCGCAATGTAGTTGATCTCATGTTTGGATCAAGAAGAGAATGTGTGTTGAAGTAGAACATCTTTGCCTGCACCAGAGGTTGTCATTAGTCAATTTATACAGAATAGCAATGCGGTATGAAAATCAAATAAGTAGTATATACACTTTTCATAGTTCTAAATGGATCAATAATTCTTTCAAAATGACATTTGCGTGAAGGAAAACTGACAAACTTTTAAGTAAAAAGCAACTATCAGAAAGCTATGATCATGATGCAAGTCTTCCGAATCCCATAACGGTTTGAATAAATATAAATGAATAAGAATGAAAAACAACCCTCTTCCATTTCAATTCAATGGGTACAAGAGAAACGAAAAATATTTGAATGATCAAGTCAAAGACCCTTTTTCAGGTGGTTCTAACTTCCAAGTTCAATTCCCGACCATGACTTATGGATAAAGAATGTACATAAAACATCAACCAATTGATAAAATTTAGTTATATAAGCTGAAAACAAGGACCATCAGTCCAACAGTACAAGTAACAATATTATTTCAAAAGGACTAAAATCATTTACCTCCTTCAGAACATCAATATTGATTTTGGACTTTGATAAAGAATCTTCTGCACAAGGTTTGGTACAGGTCATTTTTAAGCAGCCCCTTTTCCCAATTTTCTTATATGACATTGCTGTTGCCCTTTTACTATCAATGCGAACTGATCTTGTTTGAACACTGTTGACATTCATATAATAGAGCATGGCCTCACCATAGTCATCACTCCCAAGTTTTCCCATGAAAGCAACTTTACCTCCCAAGCTTGCAAGGGCAATTGAGACACTTCCTGCTGATCCCCCTGGAGCTCTCACAAATTTTTCAGGGGACCATAAAGCATCTTTCATTCTTTCATGTATTTCATAATCTATAAGCCTGTTAGCTGACCTTCCTGATGGTACAAAAGCATGTTGCGCTGCTCCAAAACAGCAAACAAGAGGGGGCCAACCGCATGTGAAGCTAATATCCTCTCCCTCATCAATTTTCAGTTCTTCCTCACTCTCATCCTCGACATTTGCAACATATGTTGACTCCTCAGTCTCACTCACTCCACTCTAATTGACCAAATCATCGGCACTAGGTTCTTTCTGCTTAGTCTTACTCCTACCCCTAACCTTCTTCTCAGTATTCACTTCCTTTGAGCTAATAGCAGCAGCAGATGAAGCTGAAGGATAACAAACAAGCTTTTGGGTTAGCACTGAGAAATTGAGACAAATGGGAATTCTGCAATAGGGCACAAGAAAGTACCCCTATCAATGATGAAAATTTCTAAGCCATTAAAGTTTCATCAGACTCAATCATATTTATATACTGTTTACTCTGATATGATTTTAACCATGATTTGACATTCAAAAACACACGACCGGTAGACAGACCGGTAGACATTCTCTACTATAGAAGCCTCTTGTGCCATCAAGGATCACAAGTGATAGATATACAAAAACTAATAAACAACATTCATAGTCAATAGTTCTAAGATATACAAATTTCATCATTCTCCATATTTACGATATTGCTTCTTCTGATATGAGTTTAATAGTTATTTGACGTTCAAAAACACACTACCATCAGGCATTCTCCAATACAAAAGCCTCTTGTGTCTTGTGCTATATATCAAGGGCTAGTAAAGACAATACCTCTCTTTCGAGTCCTTCGTGGAGATTTCTTTGAACCTATAACAGCCGCTGAAATTGCGGTTTCCACACCCTCCCCATCACCAGTCACCTCCAAATCAGAACTGTCCTGCGGTGAATCTGTCACCGCTTTCTTCCTAGTTTGCTTAGAAGTCCTAGTTGTCTTCTTTTTCACCACAACCTCATCTCCATTGGAGGCCTCCCCAGTGGAATCCACCGCAAGTTTCTTTCTAGCAGCAATAGCCCATTTGCTATTCTGCAATCTAAAGCCCTCTCGTTGAACAAACTTCTGCGGCGGATAATACGATGGCCAACTCGATTGGCACCTGCGTATTTCAGTCAAAGACAAGCTAACTATTTCATCCATTAACGACCGAACCACCGAATTTCATTTCAGGGTTTTAGAGGTTTATGCCAAATTCAGGTTCTTTACATAACTCGACTCAAATCCAACCATAAATTAGTTTTTCCAATAGATTTCGTCGGAGTATAAGTTATAGCAACAGAAAGTTTTCAACAAAGAAATAAAGATCTTTTTAATTTTTTTCTAAAATGCGACAAATAAGGATTAGAGAGAGAAGAACCTGGATAGTGGAAGAAAGCGAGTGAAAGAGAAAGACGCCATGGATAAAACAAGCCATTCTCAGCTGAGCAAAACAAACTCCAAATTCTTCGGTGTAAATGTTAAAATCTAATCTTCTTCCTGCGACAACAATGGAGGAGTTTGGGGTTTAAGACCTTGGGAACCGTCTTTAGCGGGAGAAACGCCAATTAACTTTTTCTTTTGTCTTTCAGGTCATTAATATTTTCCCTTTTTTTCACTTTATTGAAAAACTACCCAAAACACCGGGATTTTTTGCAAAAATATGATGCCCCTTGTTACAAAAATGCCTAAAACGTTATCTTTGTTTTAAAAATCATACCCAGATACGTGTAAAGAGACTAAGCTTTTTAAAAAACTAAAATTATCATTCTTAATTTTTATTAAATAAATTTAAAATATTATTAAACCAAAATATTAAATAAAATAAACCTTATAAAAGTTGAAAATTTTCAAAATGATTGAAATATTTGCTTAATTGAAATATATTTATTTAAAATAACATTTAATATATATTAGAAGGATAATTTTTAAATTTTTAAAATATGACTACTTTAGGAGATTTTGAGTATGATTTTGTAAACACATAGGGTGTTAGGTATTTTTATAATAAGAGGGATAAAAATCGTATTTATGCAAAACACATAAGATGTTTTGAGTATTTTGCTTAATTTTTATTCCAATTTTTCTGAAACTAATTAACCCAATACTGTTTTATGTTTGTATTTTTCATTAGAATTAGTGAAAAGTCAATTCTTTCTTGGCTAACATAAGATAGAAAATGATCAGACTAATTCTTCCTATTTCGTTTTCATTGTCTATAAAAAAATTTTATTAATTGACAGTATTAATAATACTTTTAATAATTTTTTGTAAAAAAATCGTGCTTAACCTCAATAGACAAAAACAAGTAACGTTTTATGTTTTTCAATATTCTTTAAATTTTATAATTGACTTAAAAACTAATTAATTAGAAGGACACAAATAATGTTTGTTGAAAAAAGTCTTTAAGATTTTCAAATGACTCTTTTTAAAATAATACATTTTTTTAATATTATAAAAATAACAACATCCCTTAAACACAATAAAAATACTAATACAAATTAAAAAAAAAAACACAGAATGCAGCGTGACCAACAAAAATTTTTTTTGGTGAAAATAGTATTCTTCTACTTTTTTTTAGAAAAAATAATCTCTCTTAAAAAATAGTTTTCTTTCTGGGTTAATAGCTTTAAAAGTCCTAAATTTCAAGTATCATATTTTTGGTCTCCAAACTACTTTCATATGAAAAACCTTTGAATTAATTAATTTATTTGCGGTAAAAAGTAACATTGGTTGTAAGTCATTTCATCTCAACTATAAATTGAGAGTTCGAATCACATTTAACCTTGCTCGAAAGTGGTGGTATTCCTCTCCTTTTATATCCAAAAAAAAGAAAAGAAAATAACACTAGTGCCCCCTAAAAAAATAATAAAAAGAAACACTGGCATTTGTTTTCTAGACACTTTGATAGAAAATACCATGTGCAATGTATGCAATTGTGGTTGACATGGAATTATGTAAATAACCCTAAAAGCTTAAAAAAATAACACAAAAAACAACATCAACCATCCTATCATTTTAGGTTGCCATAATCTTGACCGTTAGATCTAGTTAAATTAAACCCTATCAATTATCATATTTTTTATCTATACAACAACCGCAGTTGCTTGTTAGATAGAAAGAGACAAAGCCACATACAGATGAGGGGTTATTTTTTTTTTCAATATTATATACAAAATTTTATATACTTTTTGTTCCTCTTAAAATTTTATTCAACCCCTTTGAAATTCTATTTTGTCCAATCTAAAATTTTATATCTTATTTATTTAATTTTTCTTGATAATATTGATATACACTTTAACTCTTGATTAAATTTTTTGGCTTCATCCTTTACAGCACGCACAACTAGCAAACCACCGTGTGCTCCATGTTAGGGCCGCACACCACCGAATGCTTGCTCAATGCGAACGCCAATGATTTTCTCGCTATAAGAATATTCTAAAAGAAAAGTATCTTGTTTAGTATTATTTTTAAAATTTTTAGAAATATTTTGTACGTTTTTTAAGGTAAAAATTTAAAAAATATTATCAATATAATTTTTTTAATTTTTTTTTTAAAATAAAATTATTTTCACTTATTTTAAAAATATTATCCAATGACATTCCACTTTCACTCTTAAGTATAATTACATTTTTATCCTCGAAGAGTGATTTAACTCCACGCGTAAATTAACGGATCTTATTACTTTAGACCATTTTGCCCTTAAAAAAGAAACGGGTTTACCGATAAATTTTGTTGAGGGAGAGGCAAATAGTCACATTCTTACAGTTACGCTGCTATCTCGAACAAAAAAAAAATCTTACGCCGCCATTTCTCTCGGTGGCGTCACTCTCACTGAAAATCTCCCAGCCGTCACCTCAGGCATCGAGACAAGTTCCTCCGTCGCCCAGTCACTCTCCGAGCTCACCAGGTATTCGCTGAAATTTCTTGTTCTTCTTCAGCTCTTGAGTTAGCTTTTCTTTTTTTAATAATTTATGTGACTTTGAATGTTGTTCAATGGATTCCAAGGTGCCTATCTATGAGGTTTTTTCTTTTTTTTTCTCAATCCATAACTAATTGAGAATTTTCAGTCATTATTTTACAAAATTTAATGATGCAACAAAGCAAAACAGCAATCGCTGATCAATTTTCATTCATTTGTCCGAAATGTATGATGTAATGTTTAATTGAGCTGAAGTCACTCCGTCAATTCAATTTTTGTGTTTAAGTTTTTTAGGAGAAAGAATTAGGCCACTGGTTGATTACTTTCTTTATGAAGTTGAAATCTTGAAGTTTGGATTTTGGTATTGTTTTTATGGGGTTTATTGGATGTTTCTTTGGCGTGTTATTGGAATTTGGATGTTGGATTATGATTTTTATAGATGTTTCTTTGGCATCTTTATGTTTTTTTACTTGCTCTTTTAAGGTGAAAGTAACTTATATTAAGAAATTTGACAATTTATTTATGGTGTATAAAAGAATATGTACACAGCCCAAAACCCAATCGGCCCTTAAGTTTGGGAAGTTGTAGGTTGGAGTTCATAAACCACAGTGAAAAACAAAAGGGAAAGAAAGAAAGAAAAAACCCCCACTCAAACCACTGGCCATTCACCCCTAATCTAAGGTACCCAGAAATAATTTTTTTTAAACTGTGAATTTAATTTGTTTTTTTCGCTATTTTTTTTTATTCCATGCATTGTCTTTTTTCATTGATTGACTTCCTTTCTCGCCTTCTTTTCCTTCTTAAAGTTTTTTTTTTTCCCCTTTAGGACCTCTGGATTTTTGTTTGGTAAAAAATTCTTTGTATTGCAGGTTGATATCTTTTATACCATATTTGAATTTCATTCATCTCTTTTATTTAATTAGGGAAATAAGTTTTGGGTGCTTTGGTGCTAGAAACGAGTTAAGCAATGTGAACTATGAAGTTGGAAGAAAAATTAGTCGTTTTCATTTTTGCCTATTATGTTGCTACAGAGAAAGAAGCGTATCAACTTCAACTTCACTTTGATGATAAGCTATTTCTGACATGAACATATTCAGGCAGCTCCGGCCTAGCAAGCGTGGGTTGAACGTTGTTTCAAAGTATTGTAAAGGTAAATCAAACACAATTTAGTAAGTCTATAGAATCTGATCCATGATTAATTGTTGTTCTTCATTTGCCTTCAAAAGAGAACACGATGCCCAATGTTTTTGACTAATTAGACAGTTTTCAAGACATCTGCAATCTGCAACAGGAATAAAGTTTGAAAGTTCTATACTTCAGCTTCACTTGAACCTGCAGAGAGTGAGTAAAAGATAATCCTTATGGGGTTGGACCAATTTTGATGGGTTGTATAATGAGTAGGGTTAGAACTTATCTTGTTTAATGGCATAATTTGAGATTCCATTGGAGTGGTGGTAGTTTTGTTTCAAACATTAGAGGTCCTTGAGGCTAAAATTCAATCTTTTGATAAGAGATAAAGTTACTTAGCAGAGTTTCCTGATTGTTGTTATTTTTGTTTTGATTTTAATGCAGCGTCTTCTATTTCCTTCCTCCATTCATCGGCAGACGCGTCAGTGGAAGTTCATTCTCCAGAGCGAGAAGTAGTGATTGCTTTGGGTAGCAATGTGGGTGACAGATTGCATAATTTCAATGAAGCCTTGCGGCAAATGAAAAGATCAGGCATACATGTTACAAGACACGGTTGTTTATATGAGACGGCACCAGCCTATGTCACTGAGCAGCCTCAGTTTCTCAATTCTGCTGTTAGAGCTTTCACAAAACTTGGACCTCATGAATTATTGGGAGCACTGAAGAAGATTGAAAAGGACATGGGTCGTACCAAGGGTATAAGGTATGGCCCTAGGCCAATTGACATGGATATTTTGTTTTATGGAAACTTAAGGGTCAATTCTGATATTCTTACAGTCCCACATGAAAGAATTTGGGAAAGACCATTTGTAATAGCCCCATTGATGGATTTGCTGGGAATGGCTATTGAGAATGATACAGTTGCTAGTTGGCATTCTTTCTCTCCTCACTCTAGGGGGATATTTGAATCTTGGGAGAAAGTAGGTGGCGACTCTCTTATTGGAAAGGAAGGTATGAGGAGAGTTTTGCCCGTTAATAAGGGCTTATGGGACTGGTCACAGAAAACTTCAGTCATGGGCATCCTCAATCTGACACCAGATAGTTTTAGTGATGGAGGGAAATTTCAATTCGTGGAGGCTGCGGTCTCTCAAGTCCAGTTGATGGTTTCAGAAGGGGCAGATATGATCGACATTGGTGCACAATCTACACATCCAATGGCTCCTAGAATTTCTCCTGAAGAAGAAATGCACAGACTGATCCCGGTAATGGAAGCCATTCTTGAAATGCCTGAAATGGAGGGAAAGCTTGTATCTGTAGACACTTTTTACTCAGAAGTTGCTTCAGAAGCAGTTAGCAAAGGGGCTCATATTGTAAACGATGTGTCTGCTGGACAGTTAGATTCCGACATGCTTAGGGTCGTCACTGACCTTGAGGTTCCTTATATTGCTATGCACATGAGAGGAGACCCATCAACTATGCAGAATAGTGAAAACCTACAATATGACGATGTTTGTAATGAGGTTGCTTCTGAGCTTTACTCAAGGCTGAGAGATGCCGAATTATCAGGTATTCCAGCTTGGAGGATAATTGTTGACCCAGGGCTCGGATTCTCAAAGAATACTGAACAGAATTTGGATGTTCTTACAGGGCTACCAAAGATCCAAGCAGAGATTGCAAGGAAAAGTTTGGCCTTGTCTCATGCACCTTTACTTATAGGACCTTCTAGAAAGAGGTTTTTAGGCGAAATTTGTTCTCGCCCTGCTGCGGTTGAGAGAGATCCTGCTACGGTTGCCTCTATCACCACCGGAGTTCTGGCTGGTGCCAACATTGTGAGAGTACACAACGTAAGAGATAACCGAGATGCTGTCAAGCTATGTGATGCAATGTTGAGAAGGAGATCGGTTGCATCATTTTAGGAAATTGGGCAACCCGCACAATTTTTTCTTGCTGCAAAGTTTTACTTCATGAAAATCTGTATCTTTTTGTGCGATAAGCATATTTTTGCCATAACAGTACGTCCTTCAAAGAATCTGCATCCATTTTTGTTCGTGAAATCAACACAAGGGTGCAAACGCGTTTTAGAAATTCTGAATTTTTTCGAGGGAAATTCTGTATCTTTTTACCGCCTCAAAGTTTTGCAATAAGAATATGGTTTGCACAGATGGAATTCTGTTTCGTTGTTTGTTAGACCAAGTGCTCACCTCTCAACATGTTCACTTTGTCTGTACTGACATCTTAGGTAGTTTCATCAAAACCTCATTTACAATTCTAATGGCTGTATTTTGAACTTTCCCAAACATCCAGGAGTTCCATTTTACTAGTAATTAGTAAAGTAATCAGTCGCCTTCTTTTCAGATTAATAAGTCCCCATAAGGATTTTCCGTAGCCAAAAAAAAAAAAAAAAAAAAGGCCCCTAAAAGGAGCTTTCAGCCAAAAGAAAAAACAAGAGTCCACTGAAGGAGAATAAATTAAACTGACCAAAATACTGAAATATAAGTATAAAATTAGATGATGGAAAGCCAATCTCACATCTTGCCATATTTTATCTCAAGTCTACAATAAGCACCTGTTTAGCTCACTAGAAGATACCACCTTCCCCAATGGAACTTCTTTCCCCGAAGCAGCAACTGAGAGAAGAGATAGTTGGGGAAAAACAATACACGCCAAATTAATAACTCAACTATGACTTTTTTTCATGACCATTGTATTGAAGTGCATTTTCTCTGTTCCAAGTCTTTGTTTTATATTTCCTCTTTACTTTTGTGTTTGTTTTTCTATTAAGGGATTCTGTGGTTGTATGATAAAATACTCTACCGGTGTAAGTTTGAAATTTAGCAGTAATCAAATGATCTCATAACCATACCAAATCAAGAAAATTAAGAAACATATGATAATTAGACTAATTATTTTATAAAAATCTGACAATTAAACACTGTCACACAAGTACGATATTTTTCATACCCCACCATAGAAATTCTCTTTCCATCTTTTTATTTACAACCTAAAAATAAGAATAAACCTAAAGAACAGGAAATTGCACCTATATTAGCAGGTTCAATATAATTAAGCAGACGCCCCATCACCAAAATACTGGAATAAAAGTAGATGAAGGAAAGCCAGTCTCACATCTTGCCATATTTTTTCTCAAATCTACAGTAAACACCTGTTTTTCTATGATCGAAATATCAAAGGACAAGAAATATACACTAAATCTGCTTTAGAGTCTCAGACTTCAAATTCTACAAAATCCACTCCATGGAGCTGGAACTTAACCATGAAACATCACATTTTTAGTTTTAACTTTTCAGGAAGCATAGAGTTTCAGACAGTTAGCCAGTGCTCTGGCGGCTTTGAGCTTTAGCTAGCTATCATTGATTATGTTTCAAAACCTCTGCTTCAGCCCTCGCCATGGGATCATCTCCTTCGTCTTCTTTCTCACCTTCTCGCTCTTGAGCCATTTTCTTCCTATGCAACTCCTCAGCCTCCTGCATTGCAGCTCGTTTCTCTGCCTGAATACGCTGCATTTCCTCCTCTAGTTGCTGCCTCTCAAACCAGGTGTCCGCATCCGCCCAAACTATCAAAATCAAAGTAGATAAAAACACACACATTAACATCCATGAATAAACAATTTGTTCTTAGCCTTATTCAATGTTTCAAATGCTAATTCGTACAAAGAATATTTTTCTGAACCTAAAAGCATTGAATTTATCTTATACCACCAGTAAAACAAGTTACAAAAGATCTTCATGACTTTATTTTATTCAACAGTCAATAATGAAGCTATGATTTTTGGAATATTTTCTAAACCAGCAATTTTGTTCGTACAATAAGGCATAATTCTTAGCACAATTCAATGTTCTAAAAAATACCAAAAGTTCTTAAAACCCTAAACCCAAAATTCAGAAACAACAAAATAAACATTACTCTAATCCCCAATCCCAAAAGCATTAGCAAACGAATCAATTACTCGAACAATCAAATTATTAAAGCAAAGGAAAGACATTTGATAGGAACGACGGAAAGAGAGTAGAGAGAAAGATGGTTCGCTTACTAGGCTGAGCCGCCCATCCCTGCTCGCCACCCTTGATCCGCTCAGGAAGGGCGTAGTTGACGGTGAGGACGCGGCCGTAGAGCTCAGCGCCGTCCATGTTGTCCATGGCGGCGGCGGCGTCCTCCCGCTCGAGGAAGGTGACGAAGCCGAAGGAGCGGTGCTTTTGGGTGGCCTGGTCGAGAGGAGTCTTCACGTCCTTGATGTCTCCGAATGGTATGAAGGCAGCGTGCAGAATCGACTCGTTCACCTCCTCCGCCAGTCCTCCGACGTAAAGCGTGTTCTTCTGCACACCTTGCTGCAGCCCCGCCATTAACACTACTACTTCCCTCTCTCACTCTCTCTCTTCCTTTTTCTCTCCTATTTTGAGCTCGGACTTCTGAGGTCGTTTGGTTGGTTTGTATATTTCTAGTGCGCTAGGTTAATAAGATAATTACTCCAACGTAACTATAGTTATATTCCTTTCGCAATTTGGTCCTCAATTTTAGAAAAACTATAAAATTGCCCACTAAATTTAATAATTTAGCAATTGGTCCCTACGACACATTTTAGACGACAGGGGAACGCAAACACGCAATTAGACCCCGAATGAATAATTTTTTTTTGATGAGTGCAAAAGAGAGTCATATGGTCTCTATCCTATGTCACGCCAAATCAAGGGTAAGCGACAACTTGACGCTACAGAAGGAGCGATTAGGGGTCCTCAATTTTTAAAAACTATAAATTTGCCCTCTACACTTAATAATTTAGCAATTCATCCCTACAACACATTTTAGATGACAAGGGAATGCAAACACGCCATTAGACCCCGAATGAATTTTTTTTTTTATGAGCACAAAAAATGGTCACATGGTCTTCATTTTACCCTATACCGGATCAAGGATAAACGATAACCTGACGCCACAAAAGGAGTGATTAGGGATTTATACAAATTTCTCTACAGCATCGGCCTAGGCCCACACCCATTTGCACCTCCAATCCAATGCACCAATAACTATTACTGGAGTGGGGGAATTGAATTAGACATAAGTTTGATTAAAGAGAAAAATACCTTACTCTTGCACTCACTTATTTCCTCACTCATTAGTGGATATTTTTTTGATTCCCAACAAAGATATCGCCAAATTTGAGTAGTCATTTATTTAAAATTTTCATAAAAAACTTCTTCCATCCAATTCCAAAGCCTACTAACAGTAGTCATTTTTTTTTTTAAGGAGTTCTGCTAAGAAATTTCCATGTCTTCAGAGTGAGCTACCAAAGCAGAATAATCTCTACATGTGTAGCTATTAGTTTTTGTTTTTTTTGTTTTTTTTAAGTCTTTCTATCAATGTAAAATGCTTGGCAAAAAACCACAAAAGAGGACACTAAATTTGCAGTATTATTGAATACCATATTCATATGTTGCATTCAATCATGCTCACATTAATCAAATCTTTAAAATCAATTTTCATGTTTCTAATAATTTCTCAAATATTTGAAATCCTAATCGTATCGGCCAAATTTTAGTTACCATCAAGCTTCTGACAATAGCCAATACCAGCTTAGCTGAACAAAATTGTATCGTATGCAATATGCATATCAATTCTTACGCAAGTACAGGAAACCAACTAAAACAGAGATGCCGACGACCGCAGTGGGGACAACCCAGTATTGCTTTGTCAAATCTACAAGCTTATGGAAGCCTTTTGCATTGGTTAAATTGTCAGGAATAGCAGAGGCGTCAAGTTCACCAATGCAAAAGGTTTCCATAAGCTCCTTCGCACTTTTGCCATGCCCGGCATCTTCAAAATCTTCAGTGGCATCTCTCCCTTCAATGGAATCAAAAGCACACAATTAGCTCAAGTCAAGGACTTGTATTTGTATCCGCGTTTCTATTTTGTTCAAAGGTTTTCGGTAAAGTTATCGAACTTGGAAGCATGAGATAACATACCAGTTGCAGCAAGCACTACATCATCTCCGCCAGGGTGTTCATCCAAGTATGACGACACATCATACACCTAAAAATTGATAAAGGAAAATGTGTTTGGATTGAAAGGAATGCTATCCATCAAAATGAGTAATTCACTACTTTGGCAAGCCACAATCACAGAAAAATCAGCAGATAATCAGTCACGGTTTCAATAAATATCTTGTTTTGGATGTACTTCGCTGATAGATATTTGTTCCTTTTGTTTTAGCCCCTTTTGATTGTTTCTTGTTTCTACATATCCACTTTCCTTGTAATTGATTAATCATCAACAGAAAAAGTTTTATCTTGTTTCTATAACTTGGTCTCTTAACAAATCAAAAGACTCAAAAAAATTATAACGTGTTAAACCCCTAACAAAACATAATGATAACAGAATAAGAAACAAATAATTATATATAGTTCATCTTGATGTTGTTTGGAATGGTCAAGCCTATGGTTTGCTCCCATAAGGTCTGGGGTTCAAACCTCCTCATAGACACCTACATGACAAAAGTTGTAGTTTACTACCTTTCAAAGATTGTAGGGTTTAGCGGATGGTAAATTCCTAACCCCACAACCCCCCCCGAAAAAAAAAAAAAAAAGGTATGACATGAATCATATCTGATTCTAAACACTTCATAGCTACAAAATTAACCTAACTGTAGCCATTGGAAAGAAGAGAATTAAAAAGCACGAAACCTGAACACAAAAATCATCCATGTCATCGAAGCACTAAAGAAAGACTTATAGGAACTTTTTTTTTTTGGATTGAAGATCAGCAATTTATTACCTTACTCCTTCACTTCACAAAAGCCTAGACTGGAACTCTTCTTCCACCATATCCAAAATTCAAAACCTAATGTGGCGCGTAGGTTCTAAATCATATAGGCAGTTTTAAACCATAGACACGGTTCAAACTGACATTTGTTAGAATAATAATTGAGGTAGCTTTAAACCATGTAGGCGGTTTTAAACCGTTTTAAACCCCCAAAATTCAAAATTTACCTCCCCTTATGTTTAGACAGTTTTGGACCATTTTCTACAGCAGAACCATTCTCATTCTTGCTTTCCTTCATAAATCATAGTTTTTTAAGCATCAGTTCTCATTTTAAATCTTTATGTTCCAAATACCAATTCAAAGTTCAAACTACATAGTTTTAAAGCAAACCATTCCAAACTTCCATCACATAAGCTAAATCACAAAATCAAATTACCATCATAGTCATGCTTGAGATGCCACTCAATATACATATCTACAGCCACAAAACACGTCATGAATTTAACTTTCGAATTGGTAACGTTGTATCTAATAAAAAGCATCCTTTATAGGCTGTTAATGGCTATATCAAACCCAAATTCCAAACTAAACACATTTAAACGACAAAGCTTGTGAAAATTGAGTTCATACTAATTCCTATGGCCTTATATGACATTGGCAATTACAATCTCCGGATTATGGAATGACTCTTAATAGATATAAACTATAATATTCGACTAAAATAGATCTAGAGAAAAAAAAAAAAAACCAATAACAAATCAAATAAAAAAACCATTTGATCTTTTAATATTGGAAATTTTTGGAGAAGAAGCCATGGATGAATAGAAGAGGTACCTTGCCATCGATGACAACCCAGCAGTCGTCCTTGGTGCTGTGCTGGGAGGCTTCTGCCATTGTATAGAGCTTCGTGAGCTGCGGCATCTTTGTGGGCTTCAATAAGGTCACCACCGGTCTGAGATTTTTGGTCAACGAATGTTTCTCTCTGTCTCCGTCTCTCTCGGACTCGGCAGTATGGTGCCACAGCCACTGCCTCTGCCTCAGCCTGCAGTACTTGACCCAGAAGAGACCTGAGGGGCCACGGAAGCCATGACCTAAGCCATGACCTATTTGTACTGGGCCATGGCTGAAGAAACTATGGCCCAGTTAGCCCACAAGTAAGCCCAATAATGAAGGAGGCCTTGTTTGCCTTGACCCTCCGAGTAAATGAGGTGCTAGCACATTTTTTCTAATTGTCATACCACTTATTTTTTTCTTTAATTTATACTATTTCTATTAACCAAAAATGTTAAAATACTTTTAGATAATACTTGTTTTTCTAACTTAATTTAAAATTCTTGTGATTAATTATGTCTTCATACTCTTTAGAAGTGACATGTTTAAACTTTTTCATAGAAGTGCTATAATTGAAAAACAATGCGGTAGAAGTGGAATTTCTCAAATTGACCCAGCAAAAGCTTACGAGAAATACACATACAGAAAAAAAAAAAAAAATATATATATATATATATAACTCATAATATTTGATAATATGATGTTTATTAATTTGTTGATTCACTGGCAAATTTAACTCATGCAAATTTTAAAGTAAAGATTTATATGGTGTTTGGTAGAGTGGTTAGAACTGTTTTTACCATAGCACGTGAGAGCTTTATAATGTAGCAATTTTTTTATTATTACTGTAGTATGTAAAAGCTTTACACTATATATAACTAAAAAAATAGTGTGAACCACTACCGTCAAATACCACGTTAATGTGTTTTAACAATGTACTTGTGTTTATGAATTAGGAGAAAAGCAAAATTTCACTAGTAAAGAGCATTATTAATAAACTCCATGCAAATACAAATTACAATTACAAAATTGAGTAAGTTACTTGAAACTATGAAATCTTGTAAAATCAAGAGTTTTTAATTCAAAAATAAATATAGATAAATTTCAAACTATTAATATATACAAAATGTTAACTTTTCCTAATATGTCACTACAAGTATGAGCATAGATGTTAGCAATAGAGGGAGTACGAGCATAGATGTTAGCAATAGAGGGAGTCCATGGTAGGAAGGTGGGTCATAGGGTCGTTGGATGGTATTTGGGAGATTGTTGTCACTACAAGAAGACAAAAGCATGGTTATCCTTTGGCCCTGCGTCTTGAACACGGCAAACTTGAAGAGTGACATTAGGAGTTGAAAAAAAAGAAGAAGAAGAAATTGTAATATCACAATTTTTACAAGTCAAAATTAACTCTCCCCTATTATCTTTCAAAGATTGGATGCTAAAATTCATCAGCAACCCTATACTTCCTCGAGCTTAACGAGTCTTAAATAGCTCACTGCCTGAGTATTTCTATCTCAAAATAGAGAGTTCCAATTTATAGTTGCAACTCTAGACAACATATAAAGTTGGAATCAAGTGGCAAGAACTTGACATCTCCAATAAGGGCATGAGGCCGTGGAGGGGAAATCTAAGATGACGATGATCAACCACTGGTACGTAGTTAGTATTCCAAACTAAGCCATTCAAGACGAAAGTAAGAGAGCTCATATCCGTCATCTTCTCTAAGTCACTCAAGGTGCTTTAGTGGATAACAACAACTAAATACCTCCAAACAAAGGATAGTACACAAAAAAGAGGGGAAATCCCTCGCCTCACGGCGAGCAACTTTCAACCAAGCCTCCCACCCCCTCAAAGGAAATAACTTTCCAATAGCGTGCTTTCTCGAGCTTTAGGTGGATTGTAAGTGCAAGTCGTCCCTGATAGAGTATAATGAACTGAATTCAGTTTGGCCTGATCCAAAAAACTCGTGATGCGATAATTATAGTGAAAGAACAAATATGAGATTTTTTATGAGATCAGTGGAGGGCTATGGGATCGGGCTACCGTTTAGTTTGTGTTTTAGGTCCATTAGGTTATATTAAATATTAGGGTTTTGTTTATGCCTATATATATATATATATGTAATGTATTGTATTAGGGTTTGGTATCATCGATTTTTAGCCTCCCTAATCGCTATTGTCTTATAATTTTTTTCGTGTTTAGTGATTTTCTTCTCTTTTACTCATGATTTTTTTCCGTCTTAAGTTTTCACGTAAATCTATGTATGTTCCTGTTCTTTGTTGCCATCGTACTATTTTTGTAACAGTCCCCTCTGGGAAATAGGTTGCCAGACAATAACCTATTTCTTGACCATGCAAGCCGCCCTTCCTTGGGGGAATATAGCTCGCCAAATATACCAACCTATTTCTCAACCACGGTAGCTTGCGAGTAAGCACCCTCCCTCGGGGAAATAGGTCCCTAAATTCCAGGCCATGAGTAGCTTGCAAGGCACCCTTCTCGGGAAATAGCTCACCAATAGCGAGCCATTTTTGGCTATATGTGGGATGCAACATAGTTTCAATACCTAGTCTATTTTGATGAAGATTCTACTGAAAGAGAGACCAACTAAGTTACACTCTCACGACTTTCAAATGATGTACAGAATAATCGTCCATAACTATGATCACTCCCATCTCCCAAAGAATAAGGCACATGGTATCCACTACTTCCATAGGAGAGACGGAAAGCGTGATTATGGTGAAAAAAGAGGGATGTAGTCTAAACCATGACTACGTTCAAGAATAACCGATAGCAAGAACCTCCTGTATTTTAGGGGAGAAGAAACTCATATTGTGAAATACAGGATCATGCTCTTTTGCAAAATTTTACATTTTTTTTTATTTGCTTAAATCCTATTTTGAGAAAGCATATAAAAGAGAGTTCGAATGAGTAATTTCAAAAATTTAATGAAAAGTTCTACAACCATAGTGTACGTAGGCTACATGTAGCGGGTCCTTTCTAAATCTTGTGTCATTCTCTTTAGTTTTAATTCACATTTTATGTATTAGTATTTATTTGATCTGTCTAATTGGATCTCAATCTAGAAATTCGATTGCTATAGGAGGTTGGCGGTTTTTTACTATGAACATGGATTAAACATTACAATTTTCTTTTCTTCAAACATTGCAATTTGGGGAAGCTAATTCCTTTATCTTCACTTATTCTAAACTTGTTTATTTTTTTTTCTTTTTTCATCTTATTTCCCCTTTACAAACGGCTGTTCCCCACCAAATTAATCACGTACTTTTTTTTTTCAAGAATTAAAAAGTGAATTAAAAGAAGGTATTTTTATCCGTTTGTTTTCTAAATTCTCCTAAAAAATGATGTATTTGAATACCATCCCCCCAAAAAGTGTATTCCTCTAATTTGTCTCTTTGTTTGTTTATATATATATATATTTATATACTCCCTTCACTGAAAAAAAATTAACCCATTCAAAAGCTTTATTTTAAATGGCTATATACTATCAAATTAAGTTCTTAAGTGTATGGCCACTTATAAATCATACACATTAATGTGAATAATCCTAATTCACGAAAATCTTTAATTATATTAAGGAGACAGAGCACTAAGTCCCAAGAGAATGACTCTCTTGATTCCCATACATTTGTACAATGCCCGTTTTACGACTAGTAGTCGAACTCTAAAGTGGAAAAAATTGACAGGCTTTAAAGTTCCCAATTTCCACCTTACAATTGCAAAATCAACGTCCGTTTTGGTCCACCATCATTTATGAGCGCCAACCTGGTTAATATGTCAATTACCATATTGAGCTTTCCCTTTTCCTTCTTTCTTTCTTTCTTTCTTTCTTTCTTTTTTTTTTTTTTTATCACGATTACCATATCTCACTGCATTTAGGGACATTTATTACATTTCAAGGGAAAGTGTATATGTATATATATTGCCAAATATGGCTTAACACGTCCTTCATATACTTTATATATACACATGTGAACTTATTTTCAAAGGTTACGTCTCCAATATTAATATATCTAAAAAGATTTTAACAATTTATAATTAGTGTGATAAAAATTCTATCCATTAATTATCATAATTTTTTTGGGTCAACTATCATCTTTTTTACAATTGTCAAATTTATATCAAACGTGTAATAATAATAGTATCTATTGAAAATGTAATCATTAAAACCAATCGCATCAGGAGTCCAGAGTCTCTGCATCCATTCCAATAATGGGTCTCTTTGAAAACTTTCAATTGACATTGCTCATGGTTTCAGTTCTTCTCATCAGTACTGTCACACATACAACATTTGCATGCTCTAATGCACAATGCAAGGTCTTTTCACCTTATTTTACAATATTTATTTTATTTTCATTTCCTTAAAAGTAAAGGGTATAATCGTGATTTTCTTTTTAATTTGTCATTTGTTTTATAGCTCGGAGAAGAGTGCTCTTCTGATGAAGATTGTGCAGCCGGGCTACATTGTTTTTCTTGTGCGGTGGAATTTCAGCATGCAAGATGTGTAAGATCAAACGTCACCAACCAATTCACGCTTCTGGTAATTATAAATATGTTTTCTCTCTGAAATCGATTTGGACCTTTTTTTCTTTTATATTTGTTGTTGTCTTTTAAATAATCAGCTTATACGAATAGTATTTTAATACATATTCCATCCTCCATATGTATACACATTTATACTGTATATAATTTGATACTGACTGGATCCTAGATTTTCATTTTAGAGTGATAGGTTCTTTATAGGGAGTGACCGATATAGGATTTTATTCCAGTTGGAGCATAAATGGGGCAAAAAAATTTACATACTTTTTAAAAGCCATAACTTATTGTAAGACATGTATTTTAGTTATATCTATAGATCCTGGTATTTTAACAATTAGATGAACATTTCAATAGTTTGATTTATAATTAGAAATGTTTTTGCGTTGCGTTGTGTGCTCTAAATCTTTAACGTGGATCGTTAAAAAATTAATCTAACTGTTAAATAATATATATATGACCTACTAATATGACCATCGCCCACAATAAACACTCTCTGTCTATTTTTTTTTAAAAAAATGTTAGTAACTCTAATTTTGTTTTATAAATACTTTTTCGCAACCACGCAATATGGAATTCAAAAATAAAATTTAGTACAGCTATAATTATTTTAATATAAGGCTACAAATCTAAAAGAATAACATAAAGAAAAATATGGCAATTGATCTCCTAACAAGAAATGAAAATCTTAAATGTTTAACATATTTAACTTAAAAACATAAATTTTCATACAATTATATGGTAATTTTTTATTTTTGAATGAAGAAATGATAAAAGGAAAATTTTAAAAATAAAGCCAGGAAAAAAAGAAGAAGGAAAGATATGGAGAGTAATGAAGATGCCCAAGGATTAGAGACTTAAAAAAGAACATTATAAAAAAGAAAAAGAAAAAGAAAGGAGAGAGTGTAGATGATGTCATTTTTATTTTTTTAAAGGTAAATAATGTGTCATGCTTTCAATCCACCTTGAAAGCATAGTTGCAGAGACTAATGGGATGATAGTCCCCACCAGAGGTAAAGATAGCTCTATGTTTTTCTATATTTCATCGGTAATGACCGTGGCAATCAGCCCCTCCAAATCCTGCGGAAACTCCACCCCACCAGAGGTAAAAATAGCTCTATATTTTTCCAAGCAAGCATAATTAAAAAAAAAAAAACTTGAATTAGATGTGTGTCATCTGATTGTTTTTTTTAAGAAAAAGATTAAAATATGAGAAAGTACGTTACGGAATAATGGGTATGTTTAAGATGGCTTTTTAAAAACTGTTTTTAGCTTCTTGAGTTCAAAAACTGTTACTGGAAGTTTTTAGATAAATTGACAAGTGTTTGGATGAACGGTCAGGAATGCTTTTGCTCTCCAGAAATGTTTTTTGTTAAAGCCACAGAATATAGCTTTTCAAAAAAGCACTTTTAAAATAGATTTTGAAACTTAAATCAAAATATTAATAATTTATTATAAACTTAAATATAACATTTTTATAACTTTTAAAAAAATTAAAATCATTTTGATCCATTAAATTTTTTTTTTAAAAAATATGATTTCATATACTTATTGAAAAGCTATAACATTTACTTCTCTTATTTTATTGAGTAAAAACACAAACAAAAATTGTGCCAAATAGGCCCGATGTCGTGAATAAGTTAAAAAAGCTTTAAACTTGGAGAGATGACATATTTTAGGAACAGATTAGTGGGAGTAGCGGGGGCGCTTGTTAATATCTAATTGGGAGAGCCACTTACAATACAATACACAAATGGGGCGTTTGATATATAGTAATCTTGAGGTGGGAATGAAAATCTTATAGATTCCTATGTTTCGTATACAGTAATCTGAGTTTTGGATTTCTAGAAAACTCATTTCCCTAGTATTTAGATTACTCTATTTTGGGGTAATCTAAATCCAACCCAACAAGGTGATATTCATATTCTTGGGAATCTCAAAACTATGAAAATCTAACCTTTTTTTCCATGATGATGATGATAATATTATATTATTTATTAAATAATAATAATAATAATAAATATTTTTATAAATTAATATTTTTATACAATATAAATATAAAAACTATATCAATATAAAATAATAATTTGATAATAATGATAATTATAACATTAACAACAATAATAAAAATATATAATATATTACATATACAATATCTAAATATAATATGTATTATTATTAATTAATATTAGAATATAATATATATAAATACTATAATAATAAAATAAAATAATTTCATACTATTATTATAAATTAATATTAATATATGATATAGATATAAATATTATATCAATATAAAATTATAATTTAATAATAAGGATAATGATAACATTAATAATGAAAACATCATAATATAATATTAATATTCATAATAATATCAAAATTAAAGTATATAAATAGTATTATAATAATTATAAATATAAAATATAACTAAATATGTTTAATATTTTTATTTAATGTTAATATTAATATAAATAATAAATATATTATATATTATAGACATTATTTTAATATTAATATATTGTTAAATAATAATTCTATGATTATTATAAATTAATATTTTTATAATATAAAGAAAGTATTATATTAATATAAAATATTAATTATTTAATAATAATGATAATAATAACATTAATATTCATAGTAATATTAATGTTAAATTATCTATAATATTATTTTATTATTTATATTTATATTATTATTTAATATTAATACTAATATATTATATTGATACATTTAATGTTAATACTATAAATTATTTTGTCAATTATACAAGATTCCTATGTACAACTAAACTAATCTTGGTTCCTGAAAATTATATTCCCTACAATCATTTCTTAAGAATATGATTCCTATTGATTATCGCATACTAAACGCATCAAAAAGTAAAATATTTTTTTCCTCAATGGGGGTACGTGCCCTGGTTGATCCCAACTTGTATCCGTGCCCGCAAGATCTCATCAATACTAAATGGCACCTTATGCTATGGATGTTGTGCTGCTTTGCTCGGAACCCAATAATACAACGGTCAATGGATACATATTATTAGGATGTTTGGCAAATAAACTGGAGCTTATACTTTTAAAGTCTAGTACTGAGATATACGAGTGAAACTTATTTTTGTTTTATATTATATTATATTATAAAAAGTTGTAATAAATGAGTTAGAATCTTCACGACACCCTAATAGTAACATATCTGGAAGAACTTTTTAAAACTTTTACCCTGATTTTATCAAGCTCCACCTCAACCTCTCTAACACATTCAACAACAAATTGAATGTCAAACCTTTCCGCCTTTCTCTTCTTTACTCTTTTTTTTTTATATATATTTTTGTTGTGACAACTGTTTTTTTTTCTTTCTCTATTTTTTTGGGCAAATTTTACTAATTTTTTTTTAATTATATCACTTGTATCAAAATATCCCCAAACTATAAAATGTATTTATTGTACTCTTAAACTATAATACTTTTCTATATTTATCCCTTGAATTTTGAACTTTTTTAGATAAAATAATACTTATTACCCTCATTAAAAAAATAAATTCATCAGTTTATTGAAAATAATACTTATTATCCTCATTAAAAAGATAAATTCATCCCATCATCCTTATTAAAATAAATAAATTCATCAGTTTACTTAAAGCCCTTGGCTTTAAAGAAAGAAGGCAATATTCTACCTTTTCTCCGTTTTTTCTTGCTTTTAAATAGGCATTTAAAGACAAAATATAAAAAAGTTTGATACCCACTTTTTTTTTTTTTTTTTAGTTTGATACCATCTAATTTATTTAAAGTTAAAAAAAACATTCACATATCATGTATATTCATGCGCCACGAGCCGACCATCTCATTCTTTAGGCTGAGAAATTTTTACCAGAGTTAAAAACTCACGTCTAGAGAGTGTTTTTGGACTAGGTAATTTGAAAGAAAGACTTTGGGTTCTTTATATAGGCTTCAAATCCCTTCTTCTTCTACTTTCAAACCAACGTGGACTAGACTCCCTTTTATTTTACTAAAAGTTAGACAATCTTTATATTGGCTAAACAAAAAGACTTTCATAACTTACACTAAATTATCACTATCGACAGTTACAATTGCAGAGCCAATCATCCTCTGCCTTAAAGAGTATATCCATTTTGAATCAACAAATTCTAATAATTTCACCTCAACACATGTCCTGAAATTGCAACTTCTATGCTTTGCTTTGTCCGAAGTTTGTTAGCCATTGAAACTAGGAGAATGTGAAAATTCACTAATAAGGAAGATTATTAATAAACTATTAGGGTGTTTGACAAAATTGGTTAGAATCAACTTTCTGGTTAGAAAAGAGTGCAAAGCTCTTATATGCTATAGTAAAAGGCAAAAAATTATTATAGTATAAAGCTTTTACATACTATTGTATTTTGAACCAAAAAATTTGTTCAAACCAACTTTGTCAAGCATCCATTATTTATATATTCAAATTACAATTACAACACCGGAGCAGTTACTAAAGACCATCAAATCTTTCAAAAAAAAAATTAGTTTGAAAATAAATACAAACAAAATAAAAACAAGTAATCGTATATGCAACCATGTACAAAATGTTAGCTTTACTAATGTGTCCTTTGCAAGATGGGGCTTCTATCCTCGAACGTAATTTTGGACTATTATAAAAAGAACCAAGTGGTATTATGATACTAAAGTGAGCCTCTGATGGTTTCTCCTTAGTTCTGTTTCTAGTTTGTCCTTGCTTTGCCTGGCTTTTCAATGAAAGTCTATCTTAATATAAAAGGTTAACGAGACATGTGTCATTTTTTTATTTGTAGGGTTAAAATATGTTTTCAGTTTATTAATATTTTTTATATCTCTCAATACATATGTATAAAGACATTAATGACCCAAATAATAATATTGTTAGTTTTAATTTATTTTTTAGAATAATTAGAATATAAGTATCTAAGATTTTAAACGGATTATGATATCATTATATTTTTAAAACCCTGAAATTAGGCTATTTGTTGTTTAAATTCAAATTGGTATCTAAAATAACGATTTTAAAATTCCCTAAACTAAAAGATAGAATTTTTTTTTTATGGAATCATGATTTTAGTGACAAATTAGAATTAGGATGTTGTAATTAAATTAATGATATAGTATTTATTAAGTCCTTTTCTATGTCTTATTGGTTATATAATTAATATATCATTAAATTAATGATACGTAATAACATTCATTTTTTTAAGACGTCAAGTGGTAATGAAATTTTCATTTTTTTGGTAATAGGTAATTAAATTAATGAAATAGTATTTATTAAGTCTTTTTGTATATCTTATAGGTTATATAACTGATATATCATTAAGTTAATAATACATAATAATAATGATATTTAATGACATTCATTTTTTAAGACTTCAAGTGATAATGATACTTCTTATTTAGGGTGTGCTAATGTTATGGATTGATAATACAACAATATTACATTAAGTTAATGATATTTATTTTTTATTTGTTTATTATTTTTTTTAAACTCTATTGTAAATAATTTAATGACATGGATGATTTTTTGTTGTTGTTTAAGTTACATTGTAATTAACTAAGTATATTTGTATTTCTTTAACATCAATTTTTTTCCAATGACTCAACTAGGAGAAAAATAAAAAGATTTGTTAAAAAAAATAAATAAATAATAAAGTCTACTTAGAGGGTATTTTTAAATTCTCAATATATGTAATTTAAAAAAAGACATATAAATGATATTTTTAAAATGAAGATAAATTTTGATTCACTTCTTAAAAAATAGTCACATTGTGTAATTATTACTGACATAAAAAAAGTGGGCTTGGGCCTGTGGTGGGAACGTGGGCTGTGGAGTGGGTAGGCAAATTCAGGAGTTGGTTGTCATCAGACGAAGCTATAAAGACCGCCATCGCTCGACCATGTGGCCTTGAAGACGGCAAACTCTTTATTTAATTAATTATTTTTTTTTTTAAGTCAAGATTTGTCTTTGGGAAATATCAAAACAAGAATCAAATAAGAAAATAAAAGGGAGAAAAAAAATACAAAGATTTAACATCATTCAATAAAGTACCTAAATCCTCAAACACCTACGAAAAGAAAAGAAGAGAATTAAGCGAAGAGTATTATACATAATACTATATAAATATAATTTACATTACATGATTTGATAAGTTATCTAAAAGGCTAAAGCTATGAAATCTTTTAAAATAGAGATTTCATAATTTAAAAATGAATATGAATAAATTCAAAACTTCGTAATTATACAAAATGTTAACTCTTCTCTTCAAAAAAAATAAAAAATATTAGCTCTTTAATAACCGTTAGTGAATGAAAGGTCGAGCATTGCTTATGAAACTTTTAAGGGAAAAGCTTCCATTGAACAATATTAGTACTAGAACTCCGCTTAAATTTGGTATAAACCACAAATTGAAATGAAACCTAATTCTTAAGTGAAGATAATATTAAATTTAAAAGGGAGAATGAGGGAAATAGACTACATTTATGGAAGAAAAAAAAAATAACGGCCCCGTTTGTTTTTGTTTTCAGAATTTTCAAAAATATTTTTGTATGCTTTTTGAGGCAAAAATTTTAAAAACACCATCAGCATAATTTTTAAAAAATTCTCATTTTCTAAAAAAATATATTTTTACCTATTTTGAAAACAATACTAAATGGCCCCAACATCTTTCCTCCTTCCCTTTCTCTCTCTCCGACTCCTCCCTCCCTCTCTCTAGCCAGGACAGTGGTGGCGACAATGGAAACATCTGTGGCGAGGCGATGACGGCGACAGAGACTCAAGGTACCTAAGCACCATTGTAGCCGGCAAGCAACATCACCCGTCGAACACCAGATGTCCACGGTCAATGGTGAAGCCAACGAGCGGAGAGGCCGCCTCTGATCTCGCAAAGTCGAGATCTCGTGTTGCCTTCGTCGGCCTCTGCATGTAGATCAATGAGATCTATGGCGATCTCTATGACGAACGTCTAGCCGCCGAGTCTGCGCCTGTCATTGCCATCCAAGCCCTCTCTAGCTGTTGCCGTTCGGGTCTGGGCGTCGCCACCTCTTTCGGTGCCGGATCACATGTTGAAGCCACTGTACGTCGACTCGTCTATGTTGTTAGAGAAGAAGCAGAGGGAGAAAGAGATTTGTTAGGGAGGGGGAAATTGACGGGAAAGAAAAAAAGGAAACAAAATAAAATTAAGGTTATTTACTACAATATTTTTAAACACTGTCATTTACTAGGGTCTGTTTAGTATCTTTTATTTAAACAGTTTTTTTTTTTGATTTGTAAAACAAAAGCTGGAAACTTTTTTGAAAATATGTTTTTTACATTGTTTTTGTTTTTGTTTTTGTTTTTGTTTTTTTTTTTTAAATTGTTATCAGTTTTTTTTTAAATTATGGAAATAAAAATTTCTTGTTTTTAAAATTGTTTAAACAAAAATTTTAAGTTATGGTCAACCAAAATTTTACCAAGGCCGCAACCTAGTTACAATGGTCTGACAAGCCAAGATCACCACTAGGGTCGGGCTAGCAGACCGAACTCATCGTGGGGGTCGGAACAACAATCGGGTTAGGATCCAAGACCAAGGTCAGGTTCTGAGATTGTGGGGTCGAGATCCGGGATGGGGTTAGGATCTAGGATCAAGGGGTCGGAACAAGAAACAAGTTGGGATCCAGGACCAAGGTCAGGTTCTAAGACTGGGGTCAAGATCCGGGACGAGGTTGGGATCTAGGATCGAGGTCAGGATCTAGGATCGGGGTCGGGGTTGGGGTCGGGATCAAGGACCAGGGTTAGGTTCCAAGATGGGTTTCGAGTTGTGGTTGGGATCTGGGACTGTGTCGGGGTCAAGGTTTTGGGTCAGGTTCTGAGAGCAAGGTGGGGGCCGGGCTTCAGGGGTGGGGCTCGAGTTTATAGTATTTTTGTTCTTTTTTAAAAAATATGTATCAAAATTATTGTTACCAAACTTATTTTTTGTTTTTATTTTTAAAAAGGAAAAACAAATAAATGGTATCAAACATTGTTTATTTAAAAAATTAAAAATAAAAGCAAAAGAAATATTTTTGTTTTTCTATTTAAAAAAACAAAAAACAAAAATGATACCAAAGAGAACATTAGGAATTGATTTTGACCTATTTGATATAATATTAAAATCACAATTCCAAGATATAAAATTATAAAAAAACTACCAATAATAATTAAAAAACATATTGATTATTCTATTCCAAAAAGTTTAACAGTCCCATTAAAAAAAAAAAAGGTTTATCATCCAACTACGTCGCTGCATCAAATTGCCTCACATGTTTATATAGTGCAGTGTTCATTAATTTATGTATCAATATAATGTCATTTTTCATTATTCTTTTTGCCGTTCATTTGTATCGGCTCTAATAGTCTGGTGATTCTTCTAATTAGACGCACTTTTGATAATGCTGTCGTTTTCGTGTTTTTATCCATCTTAAAATTTGGTGTAGTCATATATTGGTAATCTAATGAAGCAGTGAAATTATGTGCAACAGAATAGTTCCTTACCGTTCAACAAATACGCATATTTGGCAACCCACAACTCCTTTGCCATCAAAGGAGAGCATTCCCGCACTGGAAAACCTCGAATTACTTTTCCAAATCAAGAGGACAGCGTTACAGAACAGTTAAATGTAAGACCATATATTTATATATATATATATATATGTATATATGTATATATACGTATATATATACACACACACATAGATACATATACATTTGATAATATACTTGCACAGAGTGGAGTTCGAGTCTTGATGTTGGACACATATGACTACAAAGGAGACGTATGGTTATGTCATTCATTTCAAGGAAAATGCCATGCATTTACTGCATTTGTAAGTAATTTATTCCCTATATCATATACAAACATAAAAAACCTTGTGCAATTCTAAAATATTCATAGCTTAAAACCATCTAATACCACATTATAATGGAGGTAGATTTAATTAAGAAAGTATAATATAATTATTGCTATTATATATACATGTGTTTTGGTGCTTGTAGGAACCTGCCATAGATACTTTGAAGGAAGTAGAAGCCTTCTTATCAGCAAATCCATCAGAAATCGTGACATTGATTTTAGAAGATTATGTGGAGGCAGAAAATGGTTTATCAAAAGTTTTTAGGGATTCAGGTTTGATGAAGTACTGGTTTCCTGTTTCCGACATGCCTCAAGACGGTCAAGACTGGCCGACAGTCGACGACATGGTTTCGAAAAATCATAGGCTCATTGTCTTCACTTCCATGAAAGAGAAACAGCAGAGCGAAGGAATAGCTTATCAATGGAACTACATGGTTGAAAATGAGTGTAAGCATCATCTTATTATGTTCACATGAGTGTACTACCTATAATGTCAAGTTAGTATTGTGCTTTTCTTATACAGCTTTTTTATTTTTTTTTTAAATAAAAGTTTTGGAAAAAAAAATTTAGTAATTTAAATTTTTTAAAAGAAAACACTATAATAAAATGGGTTTGCATTGGAACGAGTTTGACCGAACTGATGTTTCCAAACCGATCATTTTGAAATAAAAAAGGCAAAACGTAGAACCTCTTCTCATGAAAATCGTATTGGGTGGCTGAATATCCCCAACTAAATGGATGGTTTTGGTCAGTTTTAAACATTAGTAAACATATTAATAAAAGGAAAGCAATCAAAACAAAGCGCCCACAAAAAAATTATTGCTATGTTAAGATATTATTTTTACACCTATTAATAAATTAGATCATTTAGCAAAATGGGGTCCTAAACTTCGCTGTTTTTGTGAATTAACCTTTTTCTAAAAGTCACTTTTGATTGGAACATTCTAGAACTAAATATTCTTCTTTGAAATTGATTTTTTCTTTTGGTTTTTGGTTTTTGTTTTTGTGTGTTTCTTTTAATATGCAGATGGGGAAGATGGGATGCATTCTGGGACTTGTCAGAACCGTGGCGAGTCATTACCTCTTAATGACAAGAGAAAGTCTTTGGTTTTTGTGAATCACTTTAGGAGTATACCAGTCGAGCAGATTTCATGTGTGGATAACTCAGCAGATCTTCTTAATATGCTTGACACATGCTATAGTGCAGCCGGTAATCGATGGGCTAATTTTGTTGCCGTTGACTACTACAAGGTAATTAATTAGTGACGCTAGCTATTAATCTTTGATTAATTATCTATTTAACATCATTGATGATGATATTAATTCTTTTATGCATCAGTGTGGAAAATGCTGTTTGAACTTGGTTTTGTGGCTTTAATTATGTTCGTTACAATGTTTCTCTCACAAAATTCAAACAAAAAAGTAATTCAAACCATAAAAAATGGTTCAGACTGTTCTTCTAAAGCGAGGCTAAGCTAACAAATGAAAATTTTTATTTTGTTGTATTTTTTCTTTTGTCATATATGAGCGCAGAGGAGCGACGGAGGAGGAGCATTTCAAGCCGTAGATAGACTGAATGGGAAGCTTTTGTGTGGCTCTGATGATGTGCATGCCTGTGGGGTAAGAAAAATATTTCACGGTTTTCTTTTTCTTTTTTCTTTTGGAGCAATGCAATGAGTTTATAAAGCTAGATGAAATTACTTTTGCGTATCTTAATTTAGTCACGTGTTGAAATTGAGAATAATCTTATTATACATGTCAAGAGTGTTTTTTTTTTTTTTCTTGTGTGTAATTTTAGTGTATAAAATATACACTCACGTGACACTAATAAAAAAAATTCCACAGATTTGAAACGTCCTCATATTTATTTTTTAGGGCTTATTTCGCACACCGTATTGTATTGTAAACATGCTCTTAGTTTTTTTTTTTATTTCTAGCAACATGCACTCTTTTTGGATTGTAAAATCTATCACAATTTAATTATGATCTTTGAATGAAATTTGATGAACTTAAAAAAAAATCAAAATTTTAACTTAGTTAAAAAAAAAAAACACATACTGTACTTAACATTGTTATAGTTATAGGATTCAGCTGTGTCATTACTCAATATTTCTATTTTTAATTAACACCACTTCTGAGCATTTTTTGGAATTAATTTAATGCGGCTATTTGTCACGCCCCGGAGTACGGGAGGTGACGTGGTGGAATATTTAGGTTAATTAAATGAGAGTTTAATTGAAATTAAGGGTTTAAAAATCCAATTAAGCAAGAAATAAAGAGATTTTTCCACCACATTTTTATAAAAGAATTTAAAATCATTAATCAAATAACAATAATTGAATAAAAACCGCGAATATGGGTTCCACAACCCACAACTTGTGCACACACATGGTACTGACAATATCATAAATACAATTACAGTCCAAGTACAAATAAAGTTGAGCCTTACATGCCTTGATTAATAAATACCGAATATAAATAAATTCTCCTAGTGCTCCTGAGTCCGGTCTGAAGAATCTCCTCCAAACCTATATGGAAAACCACCTAGAAGGGGGGGAAATTTAAAACAATAAAACGTGAGCGAAAGGCTCAGTAGGACTAGGTTTTATAAAATAATTTGATGCAAGGAAACAAAACATTATCAGGAGTATACAGAAAGAAACTCGAATAAATAAATAAATAAATTGAGTAGAGTCGTTCTGACACAGAACAGTCTACTCGTCAAATCAAAACACCAATTTACTTTTACCTAGGCAAACCATGATATCACCACCGTAGTGGCCCAGCTGGGTTTCGGGACCTGCCCCCAAGGTCGTTCGTCACACGACCCGATCTCTGATATGGCATCATGCCTTAGTGTTCGTTATCATTATCATTCAAACCCGATTACCGAGTATTGTCAATTACATTCATTATGAAATTCATTTCATGTCACGGTATATAAAAATATAACCGATAAAATCATTTTCAAACAACCGTTGAAAACATTTTGATAGAAATCATTTTCAAAGCCAAATCATTTCAAAACCAGGCTACCAAAGAAATAGGATAGAAGTCCTACCTCAGTACTCGTGCCGGTACCCCACACCGTAATCCCGGTCCGCTATACGTTAGCTCCACGGAACCACGAACAATCCTAGATACAAACTAAGTCAATCAATATCTAGTTTGAGACATTCTATGTTACTAAATCATTTCATGATGTCCTAGTGTGCCATTTGTATCATTAAAATCATCCTATAAGGTTGGGATTTAAATTAGGGTTCAAAACAATGAAATCGGGTAAAAATCACAAAATTTTCCATGCCTCGGTCGGCCTGCCGGACGCCCTGCTTCGGCCTGCCGAACTGCACAGTTCGGCCTGCCGGAAACAAGGTTCGGCCTGCCGAACATTGCCCCAGATTCGGCCTGCCGATCGGAAGAACACCGGCCTGCCGATCATCACTCCGGCCTGCCGAACATGAACTTCGGCCTGCCGAACTGGGAAAATCCAGAAATCCCAGCCACGGGTTTCTCGATCCCCAAAATCCAAATCTGAATTCCAACCTGTTTTTCTCAAATCCCAGGCATGAAAAACAACTATAGTTGATAGAAAAACATTCTAAAACATATTTGGAATCATTTAAACAACATTTGAACTCAAAATCTTCAAAAATCCGAAAATGAGAAAAAGAGGAGAAAAATGAAAATCTTGAATCCAATCCGTTTTTCTTCAATCTAGGTTTAGATTCTAGTTGTTCTAAGCTCATTTAACACAATTCCACGGTTTTCTAAGCTTAAACAAACTTAGATTTCAAAAACACACAAAATCGAAAATTTTGAAAAAAGTTTAGAAATTTCGAATCTAACCTCGAATCGAAGCTTCAATCCGCGTTCTCGGTCGCCGAATCACGTCCCCGAGCTTCCTCCTTGCTGTTCCGAAGCTTGGATTCGAATGAAAACCAAAATTTTTAGAGAGATTGAGAGAGAGAGAGGGGCTGCCGAGTGAGAGAGAGGGAAGAGAGAGAGAGAGCCCGTGAGAATGAAGAGGGAGAGAGAGAAGAGAGAAATAAATAGAGAAAATCGGTGGGCGGTTTTACTGTGCGAAAACCATGTGCCGCCCACGGTTTTGTAAAACAGAGTATTTTTAACATTTTACAAATTGTTGTGTTTTAAAACTCAAAACATCATTTTAAAACAAATGAGAAATCATTTGAATACATCAGTTTAACAAAACAACCAAAATTCAAAATCCAACCAAATAATCTAATTAAAGTTAAAACTTTAATTATGGCACACTAATTCACCATTTACATTACATTAATGTTAAATAAATTTCGGGACGTTACACTATTACTTCATTTTTTTTTTTCTTTTCGCTCGATAAAAGTTGTAAGTAATTCTTAACAATTATATTTTGTTGCCTTGCAGTAGGAAGAAATGGGTCTGAATTCCCGCCGTGTGAAGAACGATCAATCGAATCACCGCCTAATTAAGAGACCTTAGTGAAACCACTGGTACTACCCGAATTCTCAGATGCCAATTAATGCGCAATCTAATTAAAGGGCTATAAATGGAGTGTAGTTTAATATTTAAACTTTTCAGATATTGTGACCAATCTTATTTACAAAATAATATATTTATTAAAGAATAATGCTAGGCATACTAACTTTAGTTGCAACTTTTATACCATGCTAATCTCAACTGACTACCAACTTATGAGTTGTTATGTTTTTATTAGTAAGTATTTAAAAAATTGCATCTATTAATGAATTGATGATAATTTAAGATTAGTTGGTATAAAGTTAGCATTAGAGTCGATATTCCTAGCATTGTTGTTACTGAAAGTGTTAATGACATGCTGAAAGAAGATTCATAAGGGTTAAAAATGAGTTTTAATATCTAAAAACTGGTAGATACAACACAAATTAAAAAATTAGAAAATGTCTTAAACAATCTATATAATTTAGGGTTTTGTGGTAGTAAATTTGATTGAAAACATTTTTATGCTACAAGCTGTAAATTTTTAATACAGACACTCACAAATCATACTATTAAAAAATTAATCTAACAACTAAAATAGTATTTTCTATAAGTAGAGAAAAAAAATAGTTCCTATTGCATAAGAATCCAACAAATAAGTAGCACGTTTTAAAACATTTGAAGTATCATATTTACTAGAGCTAAATAACTTATTCTCTCAAAAAAATTTCAAAAAAAAAGAAAAAAGCTGTTTACCTGTGTCTACCTCGTTTATTTATTTGCATACATACAAACGTTCCATATACATTGCCCAACATGTAACGCCTTTGTAAATGCGAATATTCCGGCGTTGACTTGGGGACCATATCGTTTTGCTACTCTCATTGTATACAAAAAGCACACTTTTGATGGAGATAAAATTTATATTCCTAAAGTCCATCTCATTCCCAACTCCATAGAGGCATTGCAGATATAAGATTACAAATAATTAACAAGTAGACGCTCATGCTTCAATTTCTGAGGCCATGCACCGTTTGCCATTTTATCAGCCTTTTCCTTCCAATACTTAAAACGCTTCTCAGTAAATGGGTAAACCTCAGCCGCATGCGTGATTATGTTGGTGAATATTGAAATAACTTAAACGAATTCTAACATGCTATAAACTGTATGCATATCAAGAATTAAACGGAAGCGTGAAAAACAACGTGTATACCTCCTGCCATTGCCTCTGAACTGTGTAATTCAAGCTTTTCTTGTTGTAAGCGTGGCTGCCTCCTCCTTAGTTCGGTCGCTTCTATCACCCAAAACTAAAAAACGCGATGGTGAATAATCAAAATCAGAGAGTGGTGATAGGGACCAAAATTGAGGAGTATTCCTTTTCCTTTTTTTTTCTGTGTTTCTCTGCTGCGGAAAAATCCTTCCATCAAGGATTATTATACAGCCACAAAACAATAGTTACCAAGGCGTTTTTAATGGGCATAAATATGAGGCCAATAATTGCAACAAATTAAATTGGTTTCAATTCATTTTGAAACCGTTAAAAAGAAAAAACTGTTACATTCTCCCACTTGGTCTCTATATTTATCCTTATATTCATTAAACCCAAACTTTCAAGAAACAAATACATGAATCATGGCGATAATTTCTCAAAATTGTGAGTATTATCTTCCATGTATTACAATGTATTATTTCTCAGACTTTATTCATTATATGGTAACTTAACTTTATGAATAAACCCAATGTTTATTCTTGGTCCTACTAAATGTGAATTTTTCTCTAAAAACTTTATGAGCAAAACAAATATGAGAAAACATCACAACTGAATAAGAATTTCATTAAGACTGTAAATTGTATGTACAAACAAATTTACATTATGGAACCAAGTCTCATCTGAACTACATGATCCTTAAATGACTTCAGTGGCATTCCTTTTGTCAGAGGATCTGCGATCATCAATTCAGTACTTATATGCTCAATGACCACTTTATTTTCCTTAATCCGTTCCCTTATGGCTAAGTACTTAATGTCGATATGTTTACTTTGACTGCCACTCTTATTATTCTTAGCCATAAAATAGCAGCTGAATTGTCACAATATATCCTTAATGACCTGGACACAGAATCTACAATTCTAAGGCCTGACATGAAACTCTTCAACCATACACCATGCGAAGTAGCCTCAAAACAAAAAACGAACTCTGCCTCCATTGTGGAAGTAGCAACCAACGTTTGCTTTCCACTCCTCCAAGATACAGCTCCTCCGACTAGCATGAAAATATAACCTGAAGTTGATTTTCTCGAATCAACACAGCCAGCAAAGTCTGAATCGGAGTAGCCAATCACCTCTAGAATGTCAGTTCGCCTATACATAAGCATGTAATCCTTTGTACCTTGAAGGTACCTCATCACCTTCTTTGCAGCCCTCCAGTGGTCAATGCCTGGGTTACTCTGATATCTACCCAATATTCTCACAACAAATGTAATGTCAGGTCTTGTGCAAACTTGAGCATACATAAGGCTTCCAACAGCTGAAGCATAAGGAATGTTGCTCATTTGAATTTTCTCGAAATCATTCCTTGGACATTGGTTCAAATTGAACTTATCACCCTTCACAATGGGTGCTACACTTGGTGAACAATCTTTCATCCAAAATCTATCTAAGACTTTATTGATATAGGTTTCCTGCGATAGTCCCAAAATGCATCGAGATCTATCCCTATGGATCTTTATGCCAATGACATAAGATGCCTCACCCATATCCTTCATATCAAAGTTCTTAGAAAGGAATTGTTTCACCTCATATAGAAACCCCTTGTCATTGGTTGCAAGAAGGATATCATCCACATACAAAACAAGGAAACAAATCTTGCTCCCACTGACCTTCTGGTATATACATTGATCTATAATGTTCTCTTCAAAGCCAAATGAAGTGATGACATCGTGAAATTTCAAATACCATTGACGGGAAGCCTGTTTCAAACCATATATGGATTTCTTGAGTTTGCACACCAATTGCTCACCATCACTAGAGGAGAATCCTTCAGGTTGTTTCATATAAACCTCTTCCTCTAGATCACCATTGAGGAATGCCGTTTTCACATCCATCTGATGTAACTCAAAATCAAAATGAGCTACTAATGCCATGATCACATGAAGGGAGTCTTTTTTATATACAGGAGAAAAAGTCTCAGTGTAATCTATACCCTCCCTTTGAGTGAATCCTTTAGCAACGAGTCTTACCTTATGTCTCTCAATGTTGCTTAATGAGTCTTTCTTTGTCTTGAAGACCCATTTGCATCCAATGGCTTTTACACCATCAGGCAACTTGATAAGATCCTAGACTCCATTAGACGACATAGAGTTTATCTCATCTTTCATGGCGTCATACCACAACTTAGATTGCTTACAACTCATGGCTTGTGAAAACGTTTCTGGATCATTTTCGACTCCTATGTTGTAGTTAGACTCTTGTAGATACACAATATAGTCACTAGGAATGGCTGATCGCCTTACTCTAGTAGATCTCCTTAATGCTGGTTCAACATTCTCTTGAGGAGCATGTTGATCAACTGGCTATTCAACAGGTTCTTATATCTGTTGTTCAGCTGGATCTACTGCTTCTTGATCAGCAGTCTATGGAACTTGAATGACTGGCTGTTGTTCAACACGCGTTTGAACTGTAGGTGTGTCGCGTATAACAATCACTCTATCATATGAAGTGGAAGCTTGAGCATCTGTATGATCTTTCTTTGGAACGGTGTTCCAAGATCGATCGCTCCCACTGATCAAGTCATTCTCAAGAAATTTCGCATTCCTTGATTCCACAAACCTAGTGGTATGTGATGGACAATAAAATCTGTATCCCTTAGACCGTTCAGCATATCCAACGAAATACCCACTTATGGTCCTTGGGTCTAGCTTCTTTTCTTGTGGATTATAGACTCTCACTTCAGACGGGCATCCCCAAACACGTATATGTTGCAAACTCGGTTTCCAACCTTTCCATAACTCTAACGGTGTCTTTGAGACAGCCTTAGTTGGAACTCGGTTTAATATATACATAGCCGTCTTGAGAGCTTCAGTCCATAGAGACCTAGGAAGCTTGGAGCGGCTAAGCATGCTCTGCACCATGTCCAACAATGTTCGGTTTCTTCTTTCTGTCACACCATTTTGATCTGGAGAACCGGGCATAGTATATTAGGCAACTATCCCATGTTCTTGAAGAAACTTCACAAATGGACCAGGCGCTTGTCCATCTTCGGTGTATCTACCATAGTATGCACCACCTCTATTAGATCTCACTATCTTTATTTGCTTACCACATTGTTTCTCTACTTCTGCCTTAAACACCTTAAAGGCATCTATAGCTTCATTTTTGTTATGAAGCAAGTAGAGATACATATATCGTGAGAAATCATCAATAACAGTAATGAAATACTTTTGACCATACGCATCTATGTTTGGACTACAAATATCTGTATGTATGATCTCTAATATGTCTGAACTCCTCTTGGCACCTTTCTTTGACATATTGGTCTGCTTTCCTTTTATGCAGTCCACATAAGTGTCAAAGTCAGTAAAATCTAGAGTACTAAGTACTCCATCATTCACTAATCTCTTTATTCTCTCAATAGAGATATGACCCAATCTACGGTGCCACAACATAGAGGAATCTTCATTCATAACACATCTCTTAATGCCAACATTATCATGAACATGCATAGAAGTATAAGAAGCTTTATCTTGTAAATTAATTTTGAAAAGACCATTTGACAATGTACCATTTCCAATAAATTCATATCTATAAAACAAACTAAATATAGTATCTGAAAAATTAAAGGAAAATCCCAATGGTACAAGCCTTGAAACTGAAATTAAATTCCTAGAAAAATTAAGAATATAAATGTCTTTTCTAACTTTAAAACATAACCACTAGATAAAAGTAAATTGCATGTTCCGACAGCCTCAACATGTGAGCGCATCTTGTTGCCTGAATAGATGCATTGCTCACTTCCCACTGGCTTTCTTAGGCCTTGCAATCCCTGCATTAGGCCTTGCAATCCCTGTAAGGAATTAGTGACATGGATTGAAGAACAAGAATCAATCCACCATGTGTTATGTTCAACATCAACCATATTAGATTCATAACAAACAAGTGAGAATTGAATACCTTTTTTGTCAAGCCATCTCTGATATTTAGGACAATCCTTTTTTAGGTGCCCTTTTTTTTTGCAAAAGAAACACCTGGATTCCTTCTTGATATCAGCTTGAGCAGGCAGTTTTCCTTTTCCCTTATTCTTGGCTTGGCCCTTATTCTTCCTTTGAGTTGTCAGATGCACACTCTCTCTCGCTTCCATAACAAGCCTTCCTTCTTCCTGAACACACATGGTCATCAATTTATTGATGGACCACTTATCCTTATGTGTGTTGTAGGATATCTTGAAAGTTCTATATTGATGTGGAAGAGTGTTGAGGATGTAGTGCACAAGGAAGGTTTCAAACATCTCAACCTCAAGTGTCTTCAGTTGAGCCGCTATATCCCTCATTTGCATGATGTGCTCACGTACACCATGAATTCCAGTAAGCTTCATGGATGAAAATTTTATTATCAAGGTGCTAACCAAAGCTTTGTCTGATGTAACAAACTGCTCATCAATTGCCTTCATCAAAGCTCGCACATTGTCATATTGTTCCAATGAACCACGTATGCCAGCCGAGATCTTTGTCTTTATGAACATTACACAGAGCCGATTAGATCGCTCCCACTTTTCATAACGGTCAATGTCATCTGGCTGGCTGGTCTTCGTAATGGCAAGTGGTTCATCCTTACAGATAGCAAAGTCAATGTCCATGACACCTAAATGAAGAAGAATTCTCTCCTTCCACAGCTTATAGTTGTCTCCTTTAAGTTCAAGAATGTCACATTGGAAATCAGAGTAACTCACAGTTTGCATAGCTGCATAATAAAACATATATGCTTATGTTACTAAATTGAGGCTACAATACTTTATAACATGTTTACCAATGTAAATCATGCATTAAAATATGAATCAAATGATATAAAAATTGCCTATGGGCTAAATTTTTAATTCAAACAGATTCATATATCCTTATAATGACACTATCAAATTATATGTCATTTTCTTAATATATGTGGGTAAATTAAGAAAGATAATTTGATACATCATCCTAACTAATCATAGTAAATATAATAAAAATTCCTGTGGGATAAAATTTATCATATTACATATGATTAATCACAATTTAATGTCTTTTTACCATATATGATTTAAACATCTAATATAATTTTTGCATAATCAAAGATGATGTGGCTACTCTTTAATTATTCAAAAATTAAATACATATATCACAAGACATTTATTCTTAAATTTTTGCTCATAAAATAAATTGCATTTACCTTAAGCAATAAATAAATATGAACAAAGAACCATAATTTATGTACTAATTTTCATTATGTATAGATTAAAATTATACATTCAAAAATATAATTTAGCACATTATTGCATAAAATTAAATGTACTAAATTATTTAACTTAATATTGCATGCATAATTTTAAATCACAAATTATACATAATGAACACTATATGCACATAAATTTACAAAATTATATCCATACAAATACTGTATAATATTCATAACAAATACCAAAAATTATGAATATTCAAAATTATGAATTTTTCATAATATGAAAAATTTCATAAAAATATCAAAATTGTGGATATTATGAAAAACTCATAAAATTACAAAAACTGAAAATTTTATGAAATTTGAAAAAAAATCATTTTTTTTTAATTTTTGGGTTTTTTTTTAATTTAAAAATGGCGTCGTTTGGAGGAGGCCCCCCCGGGCGTAAACGACACGTCGTTTAAAAATGAAGGGCAGCCTGTCAACAATCAAAACGACATGTCGTTTTGGTCATTATTGTCCAAAACGACTTGTTGTTTTTTAGCAATGAAACGAGCCCTTAATTACCTGAAACGACATGTCATTTTGGCTGACCCAAGCAAAACGACATGTCGTTTTTTCTTGTCTTCAACCTTTGAATCCGGGTCTTCTTCATCCGAACGACCCGGTTGGAGACCCGGCTGTAATTCTCCCATCCGGACACCAATTTTATCTTTTCAAATTGCAGAATTTATAGAAATCCAATGTCTAAATGATTTCTAATCTTAGTTTCAATTAAGAAACGCTAAAAAACAAAACCCAAAAATAAAAAAAAAATTTCAACCGTGCGTAACAACACAGTATATATTTTCCATATTTCTCATACAAGGCAGAGGTCAAATTTGCTCTGATGCCAAATGAAAACGTAAACGAATTCTAACATGCTTGAATCTGTATGCATATAGAATTAAACAAAAGCGTGAAAAACAATGTGTATACCTCCTGCCATTGCCTCTGAACTGTGTAATTCAAGTTTTTCTTGTTGTAAGCGTGGCTGCCTCCTCCTTAGTTCGGTTGCTTCTATCACAAACAACCTCAAAAACGTGATGGTGAATAATCAAAATCAGAGAGTGGTGATAGGGACCAAAATTGAGGAGTATTCCTTTTCCTTTTTTTTCTGTGTTTCTCTGCTGCGGAAAAATCCTTCCATCAAGGATTATTATACAGCCACAAAACAACAGTTACCAAGGCGTTTTTAATAGGCATAAATATAAGGCCAATAATTGCAACAAATTAAATTGGTTTCAATTCATTTCGAAACCGTTAAAAAGAAAAAACTGTTACAAATATTTGACCAGATGAGCCAAATGCTACGATTGCAGGATACGAATCAAAGTGCAAAAATTCGGTTGAGGCGCATCTTCCTTGCATCTCTATATGGAATGGCTAACCAAGGCCAGAAGCATTCATCAAACGCCGGTAGATCTTGGTACTCCCTTGTAATGAAGATCACTTCAAATGCTTGTCTTTGTTTGCTTTAGTGTAATGATATGCCTTGATTAGCGTGAGCAGTAAAGTCTCATATTAATTATTATCTGCGATATAGAGCAGAACAGGAAACAAGTTTTACTAGGATTAAAAAAAGTTGATCACATACATTTGGAAAAGAATGAAGGCAGGCAATTAGTACCGTGGAACCATTTATTCAGATAAAAAAAATCTTTATCCAAGAAAACTAACAGCAGTGAAAACGGTTATGAAAAGCCTGTAAACATGAATAAAGCCTTTAAAATTTGAGCAGAGAGTAAGCCTTGAAAGATAACTACATCACTAGACCATATTTTTAATCTTCAATCAATGCAAGCATTGTCATAGAAATATCAGCACTCACAATTGTAATGCATAAATGGAGAAATAATTGAAATGGTAAAAAATAATTATGTAATTAACCCTAAAAAAATATCAGCAAGTCAAAGTAGTTTTGAAACACAAACAAATCATGAACAATTAAAATATACTGTTCCATTGATAAACTCTTGATTAGCATGTTGTGGCGAAAGCTATAGAAGTAGTTTTGAAAAACAAATAATCATGAAAAACTAATAGGTGTTTGATAAGCATGGTTAGAACCAACTTTTTGGTTATCAAATAGTGTAAAGCTCTCACATGCTACAGTAAAGTTGGTTCATTCTGTCTTGGACTTTGTTATTGTATATGTCTGTTGTATTACGGTTATTTGCTTTCAAAAATATGCTTAACTTGGAATTTTGAAGAGAATGCCTGAACTAATATTGGAGACTATTTTTCAGGAGTTTTATGATGTTTTCTTTCGAAATGAACTTTCTTCTTATCATGAAACTCCAAAAAAAAAAAAAAAGTTTGGGCCATTTTCCCACGTTAAAACTGGTAGACTTAGGTCTCATTCTGGTTAAGGGCAAAATTGTATTTTCATAATAAAACATTATAATTGGAAATTTTAGTAAAAGAAACTTTAGTTTAAGGATTTTATTAAATATGTGATCTTCGTCCTTTAAAAGTTCAAAATTTTACTTTAATTAAATTGTGTAAGCATTCTCTTAAATTGTTTTATTTTCTTGAACTAAGCCTCCATGTTATACTCTGGTTTAGGGGCATGGCGACCTCAGTAGTTCTTCGCCACGTGCCAATAAAACTCCCCTATAAAAACACACCAGACAGAGACGTCTCGAAGATCATCACCTCCGTCTTGGAGGTGACGATTTCTGACGTGTCACCGCCCGATATGTTTATCATATCCATGAGGAGAGTTTTATCGGTCCGTGTTGAGCAGCTGTGGGAGAATTCATGTCACTAACAAAAACCCAAAATGGAAAATTGAATACACAACTCCCATGCCACATGTCATGATGATCGTTAATGATGATCGTTAACGATGATGACATGATGATCGTTAATGGTGCTAAAGGATTGGTACAATGTTGCCAATCCAGTTCTCAACCAAGCACAGGAAGTCGCCAGGACAAAGACTTTCACTCCGGAACTCGATGGTGATACTGATCCCTAGAATGTATACCACTCCTCCGTTGCTCTCTTGCAAAGTGGCAGGATATAGGACCAACTTAGCACCCTTGTATTGTATTGTAGACCAGAAGCAGGCAGATGCTACAATTTTTTTTTCTAAAGCTGCCTGTGAATATCAAAAAGCAAAACAATTTTTTTTTTCTAAAGCTGCCTGTGAATATCAAAAAGCAAAATTATATATATAAAATTGTTGTAAATATATATAATGACGAAAATAAACATATTTTATTAAGCATATTTTTAGTTATAGTTTTAATTTTAAAATCAATATAAGTAATATTAGTACATTAAAAAGATAAAAATCTAATTTATTTTTATTATTAACATATTTTTAGAAGGATAAATTACTTTTATTAAACATGATTAATTATACATCTATGTAAAATTTTCATAAAATTTAAAAAAAAAAACACCTAAAAAGAGCGAGCACAACAATAATAATTAATTATGTCACAGATAAATTATTTGAGCAAAAAAATTACCTCACAAATAAAATTTGAATTTTTGGCAGCGATATTATTTTAATTTATTATGAAAAATGAGTAGATTGAAAATTATATATTATTATTAAGATTGATTTAGTAATTTTGAATTTGCTGTAACTTATTTTGCTTCTCAAAGTTTTAAGCCGGGTAGCAATTTTTGGAAGTAACTTTTCTTCAAGATGGTTTACCAAACACCTTAAATTGCTGTAGATAGTTACAAATGGTTACATGAGCTAAAAACAACCTCTAAAAAAAGTGTTAAGAGGCCATAGTAGGCAAAAACAATAAGACCTACTGTTGTGTGGTGGCTCCCTTGTTGGGGAGACTCATATCAACAAGGCAACAAGGAAATGGGTCTATATTCATTTATAGAAGGAATCAAAGGATATCCCTTGGGTTATAATCATTACAATTAAGATGCATATTTGCATTGATGTTTTTATTGTTTCAATAGCAATATTTATTCTTGGTATTTGGTATTTTTATTGAGGTGCTAAGCATAATTGATAATGCATAATACTACACTAGGCAGGCAAAGACTAATGCCGACAACAACTAATGTCTATCTTTGCTTTTACTTGATATTTGTATTTTTATACCTGAAGGAAGGGAAAGGACTTGATCATGGATATCCTGTCCATGGTGAAACATATTAGGAAAGAGTTAACATTGTTTCTTCATATGATTCTACTTATGAGCATATCAGGTCTTTCTGATCCATTGTTGGTCCTCCTGCATAGGAGACTAGCTTTTACCAAAAAATTTTAAGTTATGAGATCATTTTTCCTCAATTAGAACGGAAAATCCATTGACATTCAGACAGAAATGGATAAAATTTGAAGCTTGTAGTACAGTTGAAAAAACTGCTAGTAGGAGCATTCACACTGGCCATCAACATTCCTGGTGCTAGTTCTTATTTAGGTATGGAGGTGCAAAGGATCGTTTAACTTTTGCATCTATTACAGATGGCTTTTTTCACATTCTTAAAAAATATTTTGAAACGAAAATCGATCTCAATCTACGAAGCTTGCAAGGCAGAGTTGCATAAGCTACTGGTAGCAGAATTCACACTGCTTCCCGGTACAAGTCACTATTCGCCTATGCAGGTGAAAAGGGTGGCTTACTTTTGCATTGGTTTGTTATAGATGGCGTTTTTTGCGTTCTTCAAGCAGATTTTGGAACAAGAACCAAGCTCCGTCTACGAACTCACAACGTAGAGTTGCATAAACTACTAGTAGGAGAATTCACATTGCCTATCAATATTTCTGGTATAAGTTGCAATTATCAAGCAGTGTTTGATATATAGCCAATCATACTTTGCCTCAATACCTTTATGATTTCAAAGTACAATGGATACTCTATAACTCCAATATCTCAAAATTGCGGTATCCTTCAAAGTACAAGAGATGCTCTATCACTTTACCAAGGGAAAATTGCTTCGAAATTAAACTAAATAATGATGATAACACTGCTAATGAAAATAACAGGTGGAGATAATAATAGGATCAAGTTAAATAAACTAAAGAAACAAATAACTGCCAACTTAGGACTTTAGAAAGGCATCATATCGTCAATGGACATTCACTTTGCAGCACCATTAGCTGGTAACTTTCCTGTGCTCCCTGCAGTAGAGTTAAGCTCATCCCAAGCCTCAATCTATGTCACCATGGCATCTACTAGTTTATTGAAGTAGGAATCAACCTTGCCAAGCTTCTCCTTCACTTGCTTGGAGAGCTCGATGTAGCCTTTTCGCACGGTGGTGCAATCCTTGGGAAGCAAAACAGATTGAAAAAACGGAATTGCTTCTTCTCGCCAGAAGATGCCATTGTACTCCTTCTTAAGGTTCACGAAGGGATTGCTGGCTCTGCTGTGCCATATGTAGGGGAGACCAGTCTTGACTCCATATCCTAAATGGTCACATATGACCTGCAAAGAAAAATAAAAAAAAAACTAAGAGAATGAGGAAAAATACAAAGGAATGATTTATCCTAATAAGAGTTAAAAGAAAGTTGCATGTACTACTAAATGAGGAAAAATACAAAGAAATGATTTATCATAGCTTTGAGCAAGGCAAAGATTTTTGGTCAAAGAAGAAATTGCACGAAACATGCCTGAACATGTGCATAGTCCAAGAGACTTTTACAAAATCACTTTAGACTTAGAAGAGCGTGCAAATATCATAGAAGCCACTCATATTACAGAAAGTATGACTATGTGTTAACTACCATGCATATCAATCTGTTAAATATCTAAGGACGTTTATACAAATTGTCATTGTGAAGTCCGATTCAGGTTTTAGTGTTATTATTCAATAAATATATAGTATACTTTTTATTTTGTAAAGTGAAATTAATAAACTTTGAATCCTATTTTCTATATTTCAATTTTATCCATTTGCTGCAAAATTAATTTTTCAGCACTAACACGTAATAATTTTAAATTTTGGGAGTAAAAGAGGCAATTAAAGTTACTTTTAAGATGTAAATGAATTAGTTATTTTAAATTATTTAACATCAACTAATTTTTTTTTTTTCTTTCATAGTTTTTTCTAGTATTTAATTTAGTTAGAATAATGTTTTATTTTTATCCAGCAAGTAGCGACAACTTTATTTCCATCTCCACGACTTAGAGAGAAAATGAATTGATAATCTATAGATTGTGGCCTGAGGTTTTTTTATGGATAGAGTCTTATAAATTGTAATCATTGTCACCAATTTAATCGTCATACATACCAAAAAAAATATACATTTATAAATGGTAGCTACTTTATTTTCTTAACTTTTTAATATTTATTTGTTCATACATTTAATTACTTGGGTAGCTAATTTTATCGATGCCTTAGAGCATGAAATTTGCTTATCAAGAAGACTTTGTCAAGGTCGCTTTAGACTTGGAAGAGCATGCAAACATCAGAGAAGCTCCAGCTAAATGAAACGCAGTAAATGGTGAGTTTTATAGGCTAATACATACAGAAAAGGCTATCAAAACATTTGTCTGTTAATATATGACCATTGGATAGTATGTTCAGGTTCTTCGTCTCGCATTAATTGGAGGCAGCCATTCATACTATAGGAAATAGGACCGTGTGTTGATTACTTTGCAACTCGATTTATTCAATGTCTAAGGACGACTTACACAAATTTTCATTATGAAATCCTATTTAAGTTTTAGTGGTGTTATTCAATGAACATATAACAATGTTCACAACGTATCCAAGGGATTTAAAACTAGTAAAGCAATTTTGCAACATTAAACTAGTCATCGGATAATGCGATTCCCTTACTTGCAATTATGTAAAATCCTCCTAAATTTCTTGCTAGTCAAGTCATGTAATTATGCATTTGGAGCTCGAAAGAATTTTAGTACTTCTATACTGTTATATGCAAGCCCCTTGGCGCTTCAACTCTTGGAAACTTCAAAATCTCATGTTCTCCTATTTCCTCCCATCTGCAGCCAAAAAAACAAAAAGTTACACAAATATTGAAATTATAGTGGAATTTTATTATCAATTACTAGGATACCTTTGTTACACACAAAAAAAAAAAAAAAAGTGCAATAGATGGTGAAAAAGCCAACCTTTATTTAGTGACAAAATAGTGAAGAAACACTGAAATTTGGACTATGCCAAAATCCTTTCCAGGGCAAAGCCTTCTTCCTCCACCAAAAAAGAGGCAGTACTTGTGAGATTCCAAGCTCTTGTTCTGCATTACAAAGTTCCATTATTATTTGTGTTTTAAGGACAATAGTAGACTTTTAGCTAGGTAGTATAACAATAGTAATCCATTGGTTAACTTACCTGCTGCCATCTCCAAGGATTAAAAGTGAAAGGTTCAGGATAAAGGAAAGGATCAAAGTTAGTTTCTCTTGTGAAAAGATATACTTTCTATCCTTTTGGAAATACAAACCCTGACAGTCATAGGCACATATGATTTTAGCAAGTTGTTCTGAATGGGAAACCCTTACGAAGGGAAATGACTACAAGATACATGAAAATGAAGGGTTCTTTCTTTTAAAAAAAATACCAGTTAAGTCCATATCTACTGCTATTTTTCTCAGCATCCCACACACAACACAAGCCAATCTTGATGTTTCAAAGATCACCTGCATCAGAAGAGAAAAAGTAATCATTACACACACAAATATTTGAGGGTTAATTTCATAAATCCCCCCTCACAATGTGACGTAATTCAACATTTCCCCTGAATTTTGAGAAAGAAGTTCACTTATTTCCACCCTCTAAACTAGACAAAGTTGTTCAAAACACCCTTGAACTATGTAGTTTCATGAATGCTCTCAAACTATTGATATTATGTCAACTTACACCTCAAAGTTTTAAAAAAATCAAGTGTAAAATGGCATAAAAGCAATAGTTCGAGTGATAAATTAACTTAGAATCAAAATTCCAGGGTGTTTATAAAATTATAAGTAGTACTAGAAAAAGCCTATATTCAACGATTTTATATAATAAAGGGGATAAAATGTACCTTTATTAAAGTTCGGTGGCATATTGAATTAAAGTACACAGTTCAGAGTATTTATACAAACAATCTTTTTTTTTCTTGGTAGAAACAAAGAAAAAAAAAAGATATTCAAACAGCTTACGGCGCGAAGTGAAACTCATCGATTTGTAGTCATCCCAATCAATAGGCTCATCTTCTCTTTTCCTTTTTTTAATCGCTAAATGCTCTTCCTAACAGGGTTTTATCAGAAAGAAATTGTGAGTTATGAGAATATTTAGCATGTCAAAAACTAACTAATTAATTAGAAGAAACTGTAAGCTCACTCTAAGTTCTTGAAGAGCTCTTGCATTGTCAAGGAGAGATTCGATTGCCATCATTGACGTAGTTGACACGGTCTCAAAACTAGAATACAAAATTGTGATTATTTGATCCATTATTTCTTCGTCACTAAGCTTATGACTGTTTTCATCGTCTCTTAGAATCCGATCGAGCATATCATGTTGCAAACCTCAAGCCCTTCTCTCCTCCGTAATTTGCATCAACAATCTCTCAATGTTTTTTCTTCCCTGAGACAATGTCAATATCCAAAAGGTCAAAAAAAAAAAAGAAAAGAAAAAATCAACAACTTGCTAGCATAAACTTTGACATCATAAGGCAATCAAGGCAAAATATGATTGCCGGTATATCAAATACTGCTTGATAATTTCACCTGCATGCCCTGATAGTAACTTGTACCAGGAATGTTGATAGGCAGTGTAAATGCTCCTACTAGTATCATATGAAACTCTGCCATAAAAGCTTCATAGATTGTGCTCGATTCGCGTTCCAAAATCTGCTTGAAGAATGCGAAAAACGCCATCTATAACAAACCAATGCAAAAAAACTTAAACCATACTTCTCAACATCTATTACAACTAAGCTATTTTTTTAAAAAAGAATGCAATTCAAATCACATCATCTGTTTTGGTTTGAATGTCAATGGTTTTTCCTTCCCAATTAAGAAGGAATGATCTCGTATACTTATCAATTTTTGGTAAAAGATGGTCTCTAATGGCAGGAGGACCAACAAGGGATAAGAGTGAGGCTCTAATATGCTTGTGAGCAGAACCATATACAGCAGCAATGTTACTTTTTCCTAATATGTTCACCATGGACTGAGGATATCCAGGAAATAGTCCTTTCCCTTCATTTAAAAGGATGTATCTGTTGAGATCTGGATCCATGGAAATAATTGTAGGACTACCCAATAAATGAGTTTTGAACACTTTTCCATACCTGTTTATGGGAAATTAGACGATGAATTTGTGCTTAAGAGCTTGTCCATGAAAGAAATTAGAATATTAGATTCTCAATTAACTTTGATAAATTTAAGATTTGTAATTTATTAATAGATTAGGCCCTTTCATGTAATCATAAAGCAGCAGTACTTATAGGTGTCGCCTCCATAAATTTTTCACATCAAGTGATAAGTTTGTTTTGGATCATTTGCTACTCCTATTATTGAAAAATAATTAATATTGATTATTTGCTAATCATTTTGTTTTAATCACAATGCATCAGATGTAAATACTTCTTTCAATCTATTTCATTTTGACATAATTTAACATCTCGAATCGAGCACTAATAGTAAGTATTTTTCTATCATAGAATCTCATATTTCTTTTTTTTTTCATTCTTTATATTTCTTTTGAAAAATGTTTAAAAGTATCAACGGTACTTAGCACTATAACTTATAAAAGATAGACCTCATTTGTGGGTCTTGTGATGTTAACTCATCATCTATTTGTCTTTTCATTCTTTATATTTCCTTTGAAAAATGTTTAAAAACACCAACGGTACTTAGCACTACAACTTATAAAAGATAGACCTCATTTGTGGGTCTTGTGATGTTAACTCATCATCTATTTGTGTGTTATGCTCGGTACTTGATCGGCACCATCAGTGCCCCATATCATTGTGCTTTTCTTTCTCCTTCACTTCACTATTTGACGTTATGTTTGACCAAATTGACCTTAGATGACATAAGACATAGCATCTGGAGTGGGCCCATTTGAACAGTAGCCACAATCCATCTTCCTTTTGCAAGTTAAAATTAGGGCTGAGGCCAGGATACTTAGACAAATCTCCTAATCAAATGTTATATCTACTTTTAACTTTCACAACCGCTAAATGCTACACATTTTGTGAAACTGAAAAACAAGAAAGAAGGAAAGAAAAGCATGCATGGACTATGTAGAGAACAGTTTGATGGTCACAAAGAACCAATCATGACATCAAAAAATGTGGAGAGAATTATATGTGCTCTCAAAATGAAATCCTTATATTCACAAGGCCAGAGTAAAATGAAAATTATTTTACCATTTCATATGTATGTAGATAATCTCAAGTCATTATATCCGCATTGTAACATATAACCAAGAAAAAAAAAAAAAAAAGAAACTCATGTTACTTGCCTAGCTTTCTTGTTGTTCAAGAAATCCAATCCATGTTTGAGAAACTCTGTAGTCTCACCAAAAACTGGCCAACCCATTGTTCCTGGAGGCGGGCCCTTGCCTGCAACATTGTACCTCAAAGCATTCCATTGCAGCAAAGCAAAGCAGCTCACAGAAAAGAGTATTCTAAAGGACAGCAGCCCAAACACCGGAGCAAAAATCAGTGCCATTATAATTGATACCCCATAAAATATGAAGCCTCAACCCCACTTCAAGCACAATTTCTAGCTGCAAATGTGACTGAAAATGAACTTAACAGCTTTTTGTTTTGCCAGAGGTATTTATGTGTATGTGGTCTCTGTGGTACGCAGGCTAAGTATATAGGACAAACCATGCACCTAATACACCCTTGGGGCCTAGTGCATGTATGTACTTGTTAAAGGAAGTGAAGATATGCCAAGATCAGGAAATATTTTATCCTTCATTTCTAATTAATTGGTGGAAGATATACCTTAGAGAGTTTCCTTTTCTTCACATAATCTTATTTATTTTTTGTCGATTTCTTTCGTAGCAAAGAATTAATTGGTCAAGTTTCTAATATTTTCTCTCCTAAGTTGTCTCATAATTGGTAAATTTTCCTAAGTTGTCTCTCTAATCAAATTTTGAAACCCCATTTCTTAGTTATCATTTATATATGGTAAGTTTTTAAATTTAAATGTCATTGTAAATTAATATTGAAGGGATAGCCAACATGATAGAAAATTAGGGAATAAACGTTTTTTGTTTTGCCATGTTTATTTACTATGAATTTTTTATGACAAATTGTAATCAATATCTGTTATATTATTCTTTTTTACATTATGTACTGACAATGAAAAAATTGCTGGATTTACTCAGTAATATGAGATTTTATTAATATCTCTCATCTTAATTATTAGTAATTATGATAGTTCCTCAATAAATCATGATGAGATCTAGTAATTAGTTAGTAAATACGAAGTTTACAAGAATAGTAAATTTTTCAACCTAACATTTTCTTTTAATTCCTCCCTAGAAATATATCATCTCCCTTAATCTCCCGAATTAAATTTAGTTAGATAGTAATTTTATATATTGAATTCCACTGTTTTCCATCCAAAGTTAAAGAAGGAATGCGAGTAAGATTTTGTTGATTCCTAATCTCTTATATACACACCTATTTCATTTCTTGGAGTTTTCTCCCATATTAGATAGACTATAATTTTTCTTAATCATACTTAAAGAGGGTGATTCGAAATATAGAACTTTACCATAATGTCAAGAATTTCTATTCAACTAATAAAGAATTAAACTATTTCTAATTCTATGTTTTCATAGGCAAGTAAAAAAAAGGCATTAATAATATCCCACTTATTTATTCGATTTATTTATTTATTTCAACACTATCTTTCTTTTTTTAATCATTACGTTGCAGTCAGTAAACATGCTTAGACTAATAATCGTGCCTTTGTTAGTTAGAGATATCATTTAACAGTAAACTTACACTTGACTTCAGTTTAATTAGGTGTAAAGCTCAAATCTATCACCTCAAATTGGTATTAAAAAAAAGAAAAAAATAATCTGTTGATGAATATGGTAAAGCACCACCCAATTGATCAAAACTTGTATTTATAAGATAGGATCAAGGTCCTTTCCCACGAGAAGAACCACATAATTGGTGCAAGTACTAGTAGCAAGTTGCAGAACAAAGATGCAACTTTTTCCATGCCAAAATGAAGTGGACGATTGATGCTTGCTTTCATTTTGATTCACAACAGGCCGAGAATACTATGAGCCTATGCTGCAGCCGCAACATGCATGTGTAAGAGTCTCTCCCACGTGCATTATCTGTTTTTTTTCCATACATATGATGTGACATACATATATATAATATAAACAATATACCTCACTATATTCTTCTGTGAACTCATGTCATCAGTTTTCTGTCAATCTTTGTTCCCCTCCTATCTTCTGCCAATCATGAATTTTCGTTGGTTAATCATATCTTGACACCTAACCGGTTACTACGGAAACGGTCGTAGAGAATGTTTAACTTGACTTTTTTTTTTTTCTTGGTACTCTAGAATTTTTTTCAGTGCTAATGTAGAAATGTGTGACAACAAAACGTGTACTCTATTTGTAGTATTGTAAAACTAGTTGTTAATTGTTTTTAGTTGGGGGCTAGGAGATTGCTTTATTAATAGTACTTCGAAAGCTCTATTAATGGGGCCACAAATAAAGGTAAAATAATCATAACACATAAGAAGAATATTATTTTCAGACACTCGAAGATAATCACGTCAGCAAGATCCAAAACTCATGCATGCTTGGAAACATGTTATGTCTATTGGGAGTAGTTGTACAATAACGGATTCTATTGAAAAAAAAAAAAGTAAAGATGTGGTAGGGTCCCCAATAATTAATCAAGCCTAAAATGAAAAAGTGTTTTTATCATTTCGTATTGTATCTTGTATTTTTAAAAAACATCAAATATTAAAACAATACCTTATATGTTTCAAAACAGTACCATGAGTTCATATTTTGTGTTGTGAAATTTTTAACTTATCCTTTTTTTATGAGCCACAAATTATTTAATTAAAAATATAAAAGAAAGTAAATACAAAAATATCAATTTGGTACCATGAGTTCATGCTTGATGAGTTTTGTTTAATCCTTTGTTTTAATTTTCTATCATAATTTTAAAAAATTAATTCAGAGCTCATTAGTAAAAAGGTAAAAGAAAATTTTACATCAAAAAACTGAATTTATGTACCAAAATAATATTTTTAGAAACTACAGTGTACCGTTTTGATTTTTTTAAACAACAGGATATTAATATGATGTTTCTGTAAAACACAAGGTACCAAAATAATAATAACCTAAAGAAAAATACAAATCAAGCAAAAAAAAAAAAAAAAAAGGTACGTACGTACGTGAACCTTCTTTTGCATGACACCAAAAGATTTATGTTAAATATTTAGGTAAACAGTCATGTGAGTGGAGAGTTACATATAAGAGAATATGACAATAACAATGGCATTAAAAATATGCGGTAAAGGCAAATAACTCTTATCTCATATTTTATCCATTATTTTTTTCACAGTCATATGCATGCCGAATAATCTAGTGAACTATTGGTATGTGAACTATCCACGTTTTAAGAGTGAAAGGGGTAAATAAAATATTATGCAACATGGCGTAAGTTAACTCAAGATTTCCAATCCCCATTGATGTCTATCTTAAAGGAGATGGGCTTGGCTCCACCATTCAAACAAAAGCACCCCACCCCGTGTGTTTTAGGTCGGCCCCTTCTATATATTATTGTATAAATTAATAGGTGCAATTTCTTTCGTATCATAAGTATGTGGAGAAATTTTCTTTACGTGTTGCATTAGTTATGAAGTTAGGCTATTAGATATGTGGAGTTAGGGTGACCAAACAAACCAAGAATTTGATGAATCTGGTTTAGCCCACTTAATGAAATGGGAGATAATTTGAATCCGACGAATACGAATGAGAATTTATAACAACTCATTCAATCTAATTTTTCATTGAGTGGATTTGAGTCCAATTTTGATTATTGAATATAATCCGAACTCATCCAGTATTATATACATATATGTATAATATTTATTACATATATTGTAATTCTAATATATTTAAAAAAAAAAACCCTTTATAGTTTATATAGACTTCTTTTTAATTTTTAGTACTAATTAGACATTTCTTTAAAAAAAAAAAAGGACATTTATTGTTTTAGTTTTTATTATGGCTTGTTTGTTAGTTTTCAAATTATTTATTTGAACTTGTTTCACATACTTTTATCTTTATGTTGGTTTATGACTTTGGGATAATTTGGAACTTGAAACTTTGTAAGACAACCAATACCTAATAAATTTTAGTTTAGTTCTTCATAGATTTTTTATTTTAGCTAACTATTAGTTTGAAATTTTTTTCTCTTTTTTTTAATGTTCAATCTAATCGACCTATCTAATTACTCAAATTTTCATTGATTGGTTTGCTTTTAAAGTTTGCGTTTATTGAATAGATTAGATTTAAAATCAACTCACCTGAACTTTAATTAAGTGAGTTGAAAAATCCCTAAAACTTACCTGGCCCATCTGTTGTTTGCTCCTATATGAAGTTAAAAAAGATATGTGAAATTTGCCTATATTCGTTATTTCTGCTTTGCTTTTCTTTCAACATGACATAATTGTAATCTCTAAATTATTAAATGAAAATGCTCTCTAGTTTTGGTTCAAAAGCTACTTTTAAAAATGTTTAGATGATCTGTCAAAAGTGTGTTGACTCTCTAGAAATGCTTCTAGTTAAAATGACAACATGTGGCTTTCAAAAAGCACTTCTAAAATAGACTTTGAAACTTATAATATAGTGTTAATAATATATTATAAACTTTAATATAACATGTTTGTTACTTATTAAAAAATTTTAAACTCATTTAAGCTCTTTTAAAAATATGATCTGGAGTACTTACTGAAAAGCTACAGATTTTACTTTTCTTCTTCTATTAATTAAAAGAAAAAGTAAAAGCTGTATCAAAAGGGTCCTCTTTCTTAGGAGATTTCTCTAGTAGTCATTCAAGAAGTAACCAACTCATAGGTATCTATTTTTCAACCATCAGATCTATAGAAAAATGTGATTGATCAAATCTAATGGTTTAAAAAACTTGCACTATTGGTGCATATTCCTACCGGGGAAAAACCTATGGTTTCTATGGTTATTCCAATATTTACTCATCGGTGTAGGTATCATTATTTTAACCATGTGTTATGAATCAAACGCTTGTAACGGAATAAGCTATTGAAAAAAAAAATTTATAACAATTAATAAGAATTTAATTTAGAGAGCCCATTAAATGTGATTTAGATGAACTTATTTGTGACATACTAACATGACATATTTAAAAAATTCAAATCAAAGATTTATTACCCGAGTCTTTACCCTTGTTTGGTTGTTGCTCAATCTACATTTTATATCCTTTTCTTATATTAATATTTTAATTCTATTTAGAAAACTTCCTTATTAAAGCCCAAAAGATAAGAATAAGGAAAATTTCTCCTCACATGCCCATCATCATTAAAAGACATTTAACACATCACATAAAGAAAATCTGGAGAATCGAAATATAAAGTATTGTTACATTTTAGATTTTAAATCATGAAAGATTTTTTGGTTTTCTTTTTTGTTTTTTTACCCAACTGTGTAAACATGCATGCTGAATTTTGTGTTCCGATAAAATCCAAAAGCGAATACGGGAAATCTTGGAGCTTATTAATTAATCAAGATAGCTCTCTGAGCTAGCCTAGTAAATATATATATATACAACGTTTGTGTATCGTTCATTCTATACGTCGTTTTCATGGGAAATAAATAACAAGTCGTTTTCTTTTCTCAACGGATAACGGCATACTTTTTCATACCAAAAAAAGAAACGACAAGAAATTACTGTGATTGGATGGAAAGATACTTCGTTTTCCAGGAGGATAGTAAGATGGATAAACGACTCTGCATTTTTCTTGAGAAACTCCACAGCTTTATGGACGAAATGTCATTTATGAGAAGAATTACTTGCTTCCACTGAATTTTTGGATTAGCCTGAAAGAGAAGCGACATGTTACATGCCATGAATAGAAAACAAATGTTCTATGTTGTCGGTTTTTTTTTTTTTTTGCTTCAATTTGTTTTATAAGTTAAACCACAATTCAACCTTATTGTTACAAGTGTTTCAATCACAAAAATTCAAATTTTTGTTCAAACCTATTAGCCAAAAGGGCCAAAATAATCAAATGGTCTATGTCTTCTGTGTGAGTCGTTTCGTACAAATGCATTACATGTAGAATTGAAAAAAACACACCTCCAAAAAAAAAAAGAATTGAAAATGACAGTGTATGTTCTATACTTTTAAATGGTCGTTTGTTTATCGGCAAGGATGAAAAAAAACGACAAAGAAAAAAGCTCATAAGGGGGAAAACATGATTCCAAGATTATTTGAACATTAGAAAAGGAAAATATCAACAAAAATAGGAAAAATTAAATGATATAAAGGAGGTTGCCAAAAAAAAAAAAAGATTACGACAACAACAATACATAGAGGAAAAAATTGAATATGACTAAAGAATAATTAATTAACAACCTACTAGAGGAAGTGTTATACAAAAAAACAAGAAACAAAAACAAAAGGACAACAAAAGAAAGAGATCGCCGACTGACTGACGAAGAAAGGAAAAATTGAGCAATGGAGGGAGAATTCAGCCGACGGCGAATTGAGAAATTGACATATTGTAGTACATCTTGATTAATGAGAAGAGATCTTCTGACCAATATTAATCACTATGCTTATCCTCAAACTAGTTGTGTTCATAGCCGGATGGTAGTTTCTTATTTTGTGAGCTATTAGCTTTTTCCTGACGCGTGACAAATTTCATTGATATCATTAAAACCACATATAATTAGTTTCACCAGTAAAATAAATAAATAAATAAAAAGAAAAAAAAGGAAAATGTCATCCATATAAGAATAAATTCATATGTTGCACCTTATTGGCTTTTTATATAATACACTCCTAATTTTTAATCTTGACAAAATGCACCTTGAATTTTAAAATCAGTGGCAATTGAAATTTAATAGCTATTTTTAATTTCCGTTCAGTAATCTTTTTAAAGTGTTGCGCTTCAATTTTTTTCTTAAAATGATGAACTCTACCCTTAAAAAAACTCACATGCGAATCCCGTAAGCAAAATCGTCCATGCCTTTTAACGCTCGTTAGCTATTGGACCTCACTTGTCAAAGATTTCAAAATTCAGTGTTTTGCCAAGATTTAAAGTTTGAAATGCATATGCAAACACCATATAATTTGGGGTGCAACAATGCTATTTACTCTTCATATAACTTGGACTACAAGCAGTTTCTATGCGAGGCCCCCTGAAACAGATATCTTCACAGCCATAATCATAACTAAAGGGGTGTTTGGCAGTGGTGGGAATCACTCAATTCCCACCACAATCTCAGTTATAAATAGTGTAAAGCTCTTATATGCTACGGTAACAATAAAAAAATATGCTACAGTATAAAGCTCTCACATGCTACAGTAAAAGTGGTTCCCACCACCTTTCCAAACACCCTATAAATTAAATTTTAAATGCCCGACAGAACATTGGTAATTTTCTGTTTCCAAATCCAAATTGGATATGACATTAATTCCGTTACTTGTCTGACAAAACGTTACTAATCAGGAGTACAGATATTTGCAGACTAAAAGTATGCGTAAATGAGTGAAATACTATCCATAAAAAAAATGAGAAATACTATAGTCGCCCTTATTGACAATTAAAAGTACATGTTACCTGGCTCAACGTCAGTTATAGACAGGTTAGCCTCCATTAATGGGAGTGTAAAAAGTATAAGGTTGGTTGGTATTCATATCCAAGCTATGAGATCAGAGATATAACTTGCTCTCTTCCCTGCTATTTTGGTTTGCTGTTTCGCAAGAGCAGATAAACCAGCAACTTACCTTCGCCACCGGCAATGGCTACCGTACCATTCTTTGAATCATCAGTGGCAATACATGAAACAGAGCTACCTGAAAAAATTAATAAAACGAAATTAAGAGGAAAAAAAAACTAAAAAAAATACAGCAGCAATATTGAGCCGGAGTATTTGGACTGAATTTTGCGCACCAAGCAAAAGAAGTTGGATATTGAAACAACCAAACGACAAACCAAGAGCATAGACCCAGCTACCGTACAAATAGCAGCATTTTGCGTAAGAACAGATTATAAATTAGTTGAATTTGCTTAACTTTTTCTTAATAGTTAATATCAATTTATTATGTTGAAATTATGATTAGTGAACAATGCGTTCAAGAGGATATGTTCTACCAAGGAACCTGCTAACGGCACGCCTTGTACTTCTATGTTTAGATGAGAACATAGACAATATAATACAAGCTAGTAAAAAGGTTCACATCAATGCAGATTTTAATGCAATAAATGAACCAGCTGAGGCGCCAATGGCAGCAGCACTGCATGGTACAAGATCAAATCACTTCTATAATACTTAGCACTTAATCACAACACTACCAGGACCATAATGGAATTATAAATTCTTCAAGTTCTGCAAACATTTTAACAAGGTAAAACTCAACGTTTAAAGAATACAAAGCTAGGTTGAGTAAACACCAGACAAATATTAAAATCACCTTGGATCCAATGCACTTCCAAGGATTACCATATTTTTCAACAGTAGAGCAAGCCTCCACCATCCTACTGATGTTGTTTGATAGCCGTCTGATATATAGTCATGGTGTGCATCAGAAGCAGATGGAGTGGAGACGAGAAATGAGGCAGCAATATCCTCTCCCAATGGTAGAAAGGAATCATTATTGGTTTGCTCTGAGAATCACATATTCGTTGCAGCCATCATTCTATTGACATGTCCAAGCACATTACACTCGCTGAAACTATGTCCTTTCTTTTTCCAACCAAACAAGGCAACGGGAAAGAATTCAGTGAAAGAAGTGCATCCTGCAGAGGATTTTGAAACAAGGATTCGTTTTGAAATGTCCCTGGAAAAAACAACTGCAAATCAGAATCTAATAGACGTAATATAAGTAAGCTAACATGGCATCATCACAATGATAACAGACTCCAGATAATAACAAATTAATATGTAGCATAATTCCTTTCGTCACATAGAGAAGATCCTATGTCAAGGATATAGATTGATTAATAAAATGAAGTTTACTTATATGCGTATATGCACATACCTAGACTTGTACTTATGTATAATGTTTTTGCATTGCTGGCCAGCAACTAGAGATATAATATAAAACCCACTATACATTTTATTAGAAGATAAAAAAAATTATACCACTTTAACCGTTCTGACGCTGGAAAAAATATACCATAAAGTAAATTCCCCAAATCCATTATGGCCAACGACAAGGCAAGCACACTTCAGAATTTTCTTTAACTCCACTATGTCAGGGGACACGAGATCATTCTAAGGCAAGATGAATTTTTCTGTTTGTGCACTGAAAAACGAGGGAATTAAATGAATACTTTCTGAGTGATCGGTTAAATAAATAACAAAATAGAACACAAATCAAAATTTCAACATGGCTTTAGATAACATTTCTCTGTTTGACTGAGATATGGTTGTTGCAGAACTCTTGAGCTGTTAAAAGTTAAACGATTTTTCTGTCGCAATAAAATACATCATCAGAACTGTGACGTTCATGACTTTGAGAGTTGAGAGAATGGGTTTAGAAATATGTCCTGTATGCTCGAAAGAAAAAAATCTCAAGTAAAACAAGTACAACTTCACAAGCCAGCAAGAACCTGACTTGTTAGTAGTGCAACGAGTTCATTCCCACAATAAGAAGCCCACATGAGACCATGTCATAAAGGCCGACATATAGTTCCATGAATAGAAGTAAAATTTTATTGACATGGTGCAATAAAGCTCACCTCCATGCTGAATTCATAACCTAGAGATGCAATCTCCCGCTCTCTCCAACGGCAATAAGATGGTTAGGCTCGCAAACCAATAGACATTGTAAACTCTCAACTGTTTTCAGTTTTGCAACTACCAAAACATATCCAAGTTTTACTTCCACAATCTTCACCGCATCCTCCTCAAAGCAGCCTGGTGCACATGCTGGGCACAAACACAGAATTCTCCCTTGCCTAACAGTATTTAGAGGAAGTTATTATGTAAAAACTTCATTCTCCTTTCATTTACATATTTTGTGTAACTAACATCTGAAGAGATAATCAACCTGCAATAAGGTTTAATGCTGTCAAGTAAAACAAGATATTTCCCTCCTGGAGCGAATTGCAAGCCAGATCTTTCTAGATCAATCTGACAAAGAGTAACACAAACATTAATAGACGTCTAATACAGCATACAAGCCGACAATCTGTACACAAATGAGAACTTACTTCATTACCAAAATAATCTTTCAGAGCCAGCAATGTTATTGATATGCGACCAGCAAAAGAGGGATGTCCAACTGTTGGCTCGAGTTGCTACTTTGTAGATAAAAATTGTCCTGTCCTTGTTAACGAGGAGGCCACACATAACATAGATGTGAATATCCTCCCCTATTGTGCTCACCACTAATGACAAAACAGGAGGTGGGTGTAGATAGCAGCCAACAAGCTCACTGACACCAATCAAATCCTTGTTTATTGCCATACTTTCAGGCCTGATGTCTGGACTGTATTGAAATTCCTTGGCAATAGACGAGGATCTGTTGGAGATACTTATCCCCTGTTTTTTAGATGATACAAAACCATTTGGCAAAAGGAGGTTCTTATGGCCAATCACCTCCTTGTCAACAAACGTATGAGACTTTTGTATGTGTGAACCAGGACAATCAAGAAACTATATAGTCTCCTTATTTTTGGAGGCACACATAAATGATTGATCTTGTCATACAGCAGAAACTGTATTGGTTAGTAGACCTTTAGAATCCATCGTAGTTCTAGCAACATGCAAGCTCTGAGATTGTCCAAGAACCTTGGTTTCAACTTGAGAAAGATCATTCCTATGTGATTTTTTTATCAGAAGAATCCATTTCCAGTGTCTCCAGAGCAATTTAACTTTTGGTAGGACATGTTTCAGGGACATAATAATCTCCAGAATTTTTACAAATGATACTTTCTGAGAGAGGACTATTGTGCTTTCCCATCATCGAATTTATAGCTTTAACCTTCTTCCTTCTGGAATATACTAATCTTGGACCCTGAGTAAAGGACGCATTACCACTGTCTCCAACCACATTTTTAACACCAGATTCTTCTAGAGAGATATTTGAAGAACTCAACACGCCTTGAAATTTAACATCTATTCCAACAGCTGCATGAAAAGAATCATTATCTAAGTTGGCAAAAAAAAAATTTAAGAGTACGGTATCTTATGCCCTGAAAAGCAGAAATAATAGGATATCCCTATGCACAAGTTCAAAATTGGAAATAAGAATTATTCTCATTGAATTATTTATAGCTTCCAAGTTCCTGATTCACAAACAAGTCTAAATTTTCCAGCAAAGTATACTTGCAAGGACCAAGGAGATACTTTAGATCGTATTGGTTGTCTACTCCAATGTCTAACAAAATAGTTGGCTCCTAACCTTTTGGATTTCAGATGAGGTCGATAAATCAATTTTAGATATATTTTGAGCATTAGAGAAATGAACATAAAATATATAGGAATGGGTTCGGCTTGACACATTAAAGTGATCAAATGGCAATACCTGCTGACTGGCAAGCATCCCTGATTTCTTCAGCACAATTATTTTTATAGGGGACAGTGAAACTTGGCAGAGACTTAGATATGACCTCACCCTACTGAAGCATTAGACTTGAATCCATGTCTACTTCATCATAACAGAATATATCCTTGCTTTCACTGGTCTCAAGAAAGCAATCTGACGACTCATTATGCTCCCAAATACCAGTAGATACCCCATGCATGTTGCAACATATGTTTTGTCATTAAAGCTAACTTGATCAGCTTTGGCATCAAAAGCAGGCAATATCTCATGGTAAGATGCACGTTCACCGCATATTTGATCTACTGAATTGACAGGAGAAAGAATGTTTTCGTCACCAGCTAAAGCAGATTTGTGCTTTGGATATGCGTCTGCTCCTATGTGTCCACCGTCGTATTCTCAGGGTCCAATACTGCTGAACATATGAGTGCTAAAAATGTTTATGGCGTTTCCAACAGAAAGAATGGGGGGAATACACTAGCTGTTACAACTTAAAAGTTAAAATGCAAAAAAGATTTTTACACAAATATAAGGGGTAAAAATTATGGAAAAGTAAATAAATGGAATTTTTTAAGAAAACAACACCTGGAGAAAAAACATTAGTTTCTTTATTTTGCTTCTGAGTATTCTCCTCAAAAGGTGTAGTTTCCAAAGGGCTCGCAGTATATCTTTTCTTCCTTGAGGCCTTTTTTAGCAAGGGAATTGCTTGAGGAAGCAGAAATGACATCACAGACTTGGCTGTCTCTTGGCCAACTGAATCAAAGTCGCTCTTTTGAGAACTCCCATTGGAATTGAATGTGCCTATTTCTTCTTCTGGATGGGATTCACCCACCAAGCCTTCCGAAATGACCATGGCTGAAGCAGTCGATTTTTCTTTTGATCTATTAGTAATGTTATCCTGGATGCTTGGACCATAATCAGCAGTATTATCTGCATTTAACTACTAGCAGTTACTAACAGAATGAGGGAGCAAAAAATACATTACAAAAACTGAAAGGCAAGATCTTTGGGAATGAAAGTAGAAGATGGATAAGTCAAGGAAACCTTGCACAAGATCTAAGGAATCAGGCACATAAAGTTCAACGTCATTTGTGCCATGATAATCTCTTAGACCTGTATGTTTCTCTTCTTTTACTTCTAATGCCATTGGAAAAGTGAAGTCTTCCACCTCAGTAGCTTGCAACCTGTCAAGCTGTGATAGTTTAAGAATGTTTCTCGTCCAACAACAATTGATAACACAATGCGTGCCAAATATTTTTGCCTACAGACGGAATGATTTTCTAAATAAGATTAGGACAAGCTAGTTTTCAACAGTGCTTTAAAAAAAAAAAGGGAAGATGTGCTCACGGGTTTTTGCTCAGTCAACAAGTTACCAGCTAGACTAGTGGCTGCACAATTTTTTGAATCAACCGCCAACCTTGTTTCTTCGGAAGGCACAATACTAAGACTATCAGGGATGTCAACAGAATTCAATGGAAAGTCATTTTCAGAAATGTAACTTTTTTCTTCTTGAACAGGAATCAAGTTCACTGATGGCAATAAGTCTGATGGCTTTTCACAGTCATCACATTTTCCTTTGAAAGAAGGCAATATACTCCTAGTACTATGGATTCTTAGGTTCTCTTCAGATGTATTTGAAGCTTCAGCAACATTATCCAGATCATGAGACCTTGATCTTTTGATGTAAGCGTTGCTGGATGACTTTGAATTTATGATTTCATGTCTCCTACTTCTCTTTCCTGTTATCTCTGATCTTTCCACGTTTGGCAGTAAATCAAGATGCTTACGTGCATCTAGGCTACTAACATGATCTGCTTTCAGACCCTCTTTGCAGAAGCTGGAGGATAAAAGAGTTTGTTTCACGGTTCCACTAATACTTGGCACCAATTCTTGAAGTAGCCTCTGAACAAATGAATTTTTAAAGCCGAAAAACTGCAAATATAATGCACAAAATTTCAAATATATGTATACAATTTGTACAAACTTCAGCAACTAATTTGGAATAGGGGAGACACAATGCCATAAAATCTTCTGCTTTCATAAGAAAGGGTCAAAAATATCTTGTCTAAAGTTCACCATGCAAAATTATTGAATAGTGCCAAGTATGAGCTACCAGAAAAAGCACCACCAGAAGATCGAGCAAAGCTAAGAACGTAAATTACAAAAGTTCCACAAGCTAAGAATGTTGTTGTTAGAGTATGGTTTAAAAAGGCGTTTGAGGCGTACTCTTCGAGGAGCGCCTCAGATCGAGGTGGTGAATCAGCTTTTTAAGACTTAAGCCTTGAATGTGTTAGGAGAGGCGTACGCACTTTTTCACTGAGGCATAAAGGCCAGTTTGGGCCTATATTCAGCCCAAAAATTTCTTTTTCTTTTTTTTCTATTAAGGAAAGCCAGCCCAATACTAAAATTTGGCATTAATCTGATAAAAACATGCAAATGGATTTTAAAAACCTAAGTCTACCACATTCTTCTTCGACACTTCTTCATCAACAGCCCCATCTTCATCATCGAGACTCTCTTTATCATCAGCTCCTGTAACTTCTGCGCCCACTTCCCTCTAAGCAGCGATCAGCGACCTACAGCCAAGTGACGATCCACCAGCGGCAACCACCTCCAGATTCCGGCCTCACTTAGGTTTTTTTTCCTTTTCTTTTATTTTCTATTGTAATTTTTTTCTCTCATAGCTACTGTAGTAATGAATGCTTTATAAAAGTAGGAGTTTTAAAAAATATATAATCTTATATAAACTATAAACAAAACAAACTCTGTGTGTGTGTTTTTTTTTTAAATTTTTAGTCATTTACTTTACTTTTTTGTTTTCTTTTTTTGCTCTAATTCGTTTGGTTTTTTGATTGTTTGTTCAAGAATCATGTTACATATGTTTTAATGATAGTCATTTTGTTTTCCCAAAAAAAAAAAAAAATTGGGCGCTATATAGTAGTAGCATTTTTTTATGATATGAATAATAACATATTTATTTCTTTTTCTTTCAATGTATTTTTTTCACATCATTTTCTCAGTTTATAATAATGGCTTGCGTGCAAAGAGAAAGGATCTCGCTTGGAAATATAGTACTCAAATTGAACAGAGTGCCAAAAAAGGCTATGTTTATTTAGAATGCATGTTTTGTAAGAAAAGGATAACGGGAGGTGTTAAAAGATGGAAGGATCATTTGACAGGCACACACCATAATGTTGGACCATGTCTACAAGTACCAGATGAAGTGAAAAGAAATGTCTTGACTATTTAAAAGGCTATTCTGATGCAAAACAATAGCTCATAGGAACATAAAAGAAATGATTTCTAGTGGTTCTTATTTTTGAAGTGTCAGGGAGCTTATGGATCCATGGACCAATCTGTTGCACAAGTAGACGATATAAAGAATAATTATTCTCAACCAATCCCTCCGACTTCTACAAAAGAACTTCAAAACGCTGTATGTTTAGACATTCCAAGATTCTTTTAGATGAAATTCCATTTAATGTGACAAGAAGTCCCTCATTTTTGAATATGCTTCGCTCTATTAGAAATTATGGTCGAGGGTTGAAACCTCCTAGCATGTATGAGCTTCAAATATGGTTGTTAAATGGGGAAGTAAAGATCATACAAGTGATGGTTGATGAAGTGAAGAAGATAACAATAATGTTAGATAGTTGGTTGGACATCAAAAACAAGGACATCAACTTTCTTGTCAACAATCCTTATGGTACTGTGTTTCTTTAAATATGTTGATACTTTTGCTTATGTTAAATTGTTCAAGTGGTAACAAATAATGCAAGTGCATACAAGGCTGCAGGGAGGATGTTAATGGAGAAAAGGAATAATCTTTATTAGACTCCATGTGCTGGCCATTGTATGGATTTGATACTTAAGAAACTTGTATAATTACCACAATACAGGAATGCTTTACTCAAAGCGCAGAAGGTGAGTAAGTTTATTGACAACCATTCATAGGTGTTGAGTTTGTTTAGGAAGCATAGTGACAAAGAAATTGCCTGACCAGACATTACAAGATTTGTCATTGCTTTTTTGACTCTACAAAGGGTTAAAGAATTGAGACAGCCTTTAGCAGCTATGTTTGCTTTTGAAAAATAGAGTGAAAGTTTATGGGGAAAAAAACAAGGAAAAGTAGGGAAGAAAATTATTTTCAAATATAAGAATTTTTGACATAGTGTTAACTATGCTATTAAAACCATAGGTCCTCTAGTAAAGGTGCTGAGATTGGTTGATGATAAAAAGACTCCTATAATAGGGTTTATCTATGAAGTTATGGACAAAGCAAAGGAAGAAATAGCAAAAAAATTAAGGGGATAAGAAGCTTCTTATAAGAAGATTGAGGACATTATTGATGAAAAGTGGAAGTGCCAGTTACATCATAATTTGCACACTGTTGGGTACTATTTGAATCCTCAGTGCTATTATGACTATGACTTTCGCTTAGATAAAGAGATCAAGACCGGTTTATATAAATGCATGGACAGGCTTGTCCCTGGTGAGGATTATATGAAGATCGATGCTCAACTTGAAAATTTTAATTTAAAGAAAGAAATGTTTGGCTTGGGAGCAACACAAATGTCCTACAAAACACGTTCTTCCTATAAGATTTTACCCATTTATAGTTAATTTTAAAACTTACATTTGAGCTATCACATTAGTATTAATTTATCCTTTTTGTTGTTGTTATTATTGTAACCTAGAGTGTTGGTTGCAGCAATTTGGAGATGACACACCAGAATTAAAAGCCTTTGCTATCAAAGTTCTAAGTCTTATTACTTTAGCGTCAGCATGTGAACGTAATTGGGGAGTATTTATTCAAGTGCATACAAAGAGAAGAAATTGATTGCATACAATTAGGATGAATAAGTTGGTGTATGTTATGTTCAACAAGAAATTAAAAGACAGATTCCTCAAGTTGAAGTCAAGGAACAATGGTGACGAGAACTTTGATCCTTTGCTTATCGAAGACGCACCATTAGATAATGAATAGTTAATTGAACAAATAGAAAAAAATAGGCATGGAAATTCTACGAGTGGTGATGAGAATGAAGATATCATTGCTCATATTGATACAACAATTGAAGCGGATGAGACGTGTAGAAGTTCAAAATCATCCAAAGGAAAGAAAAGAGTGGATCCTTATCGAAGTTAACTCAAATAACAAGTAATTATAGAGAATCATGTAATTATGTTATTAGCTTATTATTTCATTGGTCACACACATATCACTCAATTTTATCAACATTGATGTAGGGACTAAGAAAAAAATGGTGGTGATTGAAGAAGAGGAAGAACAAGGAAAAGAAGAATGGAATGATGACGATGATATTGATATGCGTGTTTTGTTTGTTATAGCATGTTTATAAATTTTATTCAATTTTATGATTTTTTTTACATTCGAGGCTTACGTCTTGATTCATCTCAAGGGTTACGCCTCATCTTGATTAGACAAAACGCCTCGATTCCTATTTCCACCTTTTAAAACCATGTGTTAAAGTTGACTTCGATGAGGATCCATTCTTTTGCTTTCTTTTGGATGATCTTGAACTTCCACCCGCCTCATCTGCTTTAATTGATGTATCAATACGAGCAATGATATCTTCATTCTCATCATCACTCAGTATTTCCATGTCTATTTCTTTCTGTTTGTTCAATTAACCATTTATTATCTGATTACGTGTCTTCAATAAGCAAAGGATTAAAGTTCTTGTCACCATTGTTCCTTATCTTCAACTTGAGGAATTTATCTTTCAATTTCTTTTTGAACATAACATACACCAACTTGTTCATCCTACCTGTATGCAATCAATTCTTTCTCTTTGAATGCACTTAATTGAGCGCACTCCAATTACGTTCACATGCAGATGCTGAAGCAGTAAAACTTAGAACTTTAATCACAAAAGCTTTTAATTCTAGTGTATCATTCCCAAATCGCTGCCATTAACGCTCTAGGTTATAACAATAAAAACAACAAAAAGGATGAATTAATGCTAATGAAATAGATCAAATGTAAGTTTTAAAATTAACTATAAATGGGTGAAATCTTATCAGGAGAACATGTTTTGTAGGACATTTATACTACTCTCAAGCCAAACATTCCTTTTTTCAAATCAAAATCTTCAAGCTAAGCATTCATATAACCTTTACTATGGACAAGGCCATTCATGCATTTATATAAACCGGTCTTGATCTCTTTATCTAAGTGGAAGTCCTTGTCATCATGGCATTAAGGATTCAAGTGGTACCCAGCGGCATGCAAATTAAGAGGTAACTGATGGTCCCACTTTTCATCAATAATGTCTCAAATCTTCTTATAAGAAGCTTCTTGTCCCCCTAATTCCTTTGCTATTTCTTCATTCGCCTTGTACATAGCTTCATAAATAAACCCCATTGTCGGAGTCTTTTCACCTTCAACCAATCTCAACATCTTTACTAGAGGACCTCGTGGTCTTAACAGTTAGTTAACACTATGCAAAAATTCTCATCACTGAAAATAATTTTCTTCACTTCTTTTCCTTCTTTTTTTTTTACTTTTACTCCATTTTTCAGAAGCAAACATAGCTTCTAAAGACTGTCTCAATTCTTTAACCTTTTGTAAAGTCAAAAAACTAGCGGCAAATCTTGTGATGACTGATCGAACAATTTTTTTTATCACTATGTTTCTTGAACAAACTCAACACCCGTAAATGGTTGTAGATAAACTTGCTTACCTTATTTGCTTTGAGCAAAACATTCTTGTGTTGTGGTAATTGTTCAAGCCTCTCAAGCATCAAATCAATACAATGGGCAGCAAATGGAGTCCAAAAAAGATTATTCATTTTCTCCAATAACATCCTTCCTGCAGCCTTGTATGCACTTGTATTATCTGTTGCCATTTGAACAACAATATCCTCTCCCACTTCAACAACAACTTCATCAAGCATGTTGAACAACAACGGTACATCTTTAACATAAGCAAAAGCATCAACAGATTTCAAAAACACAGTACCATAAAGATTGTTGACAAAGAAGTTGATGACACCGCTATGTTTGATGTCTGACCAACCATCAACATTATTGTTACCTCTGCTTTAGGCCATGTCTTTTTCAGTTCATCAACCATCATTTGTGTGGTCTCCCCATCTAACAACCATGTTCGAAACTCCTACATGCAAGGAGGTTTCAACTCTCAACCATAATTTCCAATAGAGCAAAGCATATTCAAAAATGAGGAACTCCTTGCCACATTTAATGGAATTCCATTCCCATAAAAGAATCTTGCAATGTCTAAACATTCCGCGTTTTAAAGTTTTTTTCAAAAGATGAAGGGATTGGTTGAGAATCATTATTCTTTTCATCGTCTACTTGTGTAACAAATGAGTCCATGAGTTTCCCTAGAAGAAACACCACTACTATTACCAGGACAAGAACCTGTTGCTTCTTGAGCACTTCCAAAATAAGAACCACTATGAATCATTTCTTCCATGTTCCTATGAGCTATTTGTTTTGCATTAGAATAACCTTTTAAAAAGTCAAGACATTCGTTTTTCACTTCATCTGGCACTTGTAGACATGGTCCAACATTATGGCGTGTGCTTGCCAAATGATCCTTCAATCTTTTAACATCTCTCGTTATCCTCTTATTACAAAACCTGCGTTCTAAAAAAAACATAGCCTTTTTTGGCACTTTATTCAATTTAAGTGCCATACTTCTAAGCAGGATCCTCTTTCTTAACACCGCCGACCATTATAATAAACTGAGAAAATGATGTAAAAAATACATTAAAAGAAAAAGAAATAATCATATTATTATTCATATCATAAAAAGAAATGCTACTGCTAATAACACACATTTTGTTTTTTTGAATAAACATAATAACTATCATGAAAATATAAATAACATGATTTTTGAACAAACAATCAATAAACCAAAGGAATCAGAGTAAAAAAAGAAAACAAAAAAAGAGTAAAGTAAATGAATAAAAATTTAAAAAAACACACACAGTCTGCTTTCTTTATAGTTTATATAAGATTATATATTTTTTAAAACTGCTACTTCTATACAGCATTCATTACTGCAGTAGCTACAAGAAGGAAACAAAAAACCTAAGTGAGGACTGAGTATGGAGGTCGGAATCTGGAGGTGGTTATCATCGGTGGTCGCAGGTTGCTGTCGCTAATCATTGCTCAAAGGGGAGTAGGCTCGGAAGTTGTAAGGGTTGATAATGAAGAAAGTCTCGATGATGAAGATGGAGGCTACTAATGAAGAAGTGTTCAAAAAGAAGAGAGAAGACCTAGGTTTTTAAAATCCCTTTGCATGTTTTTATCATATTAAAGCCCAATTTTGGTATTGGGATGGCTTTCTTTAACAAAACAAAAAAAAAGGCTAAAAACATGCCCAAATTGACCTTTAATCAGAGGCGTTTTCGCCTCAAGGCTTACACCTCAATGAAAAAAGGCATACGCCTCTTCTAACACATTCAAGGCTTAAGCCTTGAAACACTGATTCACAACCTCGATCTGAGGCACGCCTAGAGGCATGCACCTCAAAGACCTTTTTAAACCATGTATGTAAATATTACAGACAACTCTAATGTCAGGTTCCTAATCCTCCATGAAATGTGCCAGGCTTTAAAATAACATCAAGTACGTATAAGCTTTTCTGAGTATTGTCAATTAAGTTTGTCTACAATCAGTTATTTGCAGGCTTGATTTTATGCTTCAAATATTATTAACAAGGATCAAGCTGCTTCCATGATAATTTTGTAATAAACAGACACTTTATGAATTTGACTCTCATTTAAAAAGATAAACACTTTGGAAACTGGGAACAATCAATTTCCTCCACTACTTATGGAATTAGAAATAGAAGAAAATCTTAAGAGAATTAGAATAGCTATAGTCATATACTCGAGACTTCTGATCCCAATCGATCTCCTAAAAGCAAACTCAGCCATCTTAAACCCAAAATTTTCCTTCTCATAGCCAAATTCAATTACTAAGAACTTTGTCAGACTTTGGATAAGGTTCGCAATCCTCGAAAGGAAAAACAAGTAAAGCAAAACAATTCTACGAATCTTAATCCACAAAACAACTAGCGCCCAAACCGGTCGGACTCGTATATCGATTCTTGGCATTTCTACAACATAGATCACCACTTCCTACGAAAACTGCCCCATAATTTTGCGGAAAATCAAAATCGACACTCTAGAGCGTCTAATCAGAGATCAAATCGAAACATAACTATAACTATCATCCCAGAGAATCAAAAAATTGAAGTTGGAGCAAAATCAAAGAGGACATAGAAAAAACAAACCCTAGAGGAGCTCCAGTACTTCTTGTCCCAAGGACCGGTGTAAAGGGAGCCAATGAGGTGATTTCCAGACCGTCTGGTTTTTCATCGTCGCCTATCAGTCTCGCCATTTCGCAACCAGAAGAATAATTGCTCTCGTCAAAAGCATCGAAGAGCTCAGAGAGAGAGAGATGGTAAAAATGGCGGGAATGGGAAAATCAGAGACTTTTGGGGAGCGCGCCCTTCCATTGGCCAATGAGCCCCGTGAAAAATGAAAAATAAAAAATCTTGGTTCGCCGTTGCCGGGGATCGAACCCGGGTCACCCGCGTGACAGGCGGGAATACTCACCACTATACTACAACGACTTTTTGATATCTGTTGTGTGCAAATAATTTACTATAATAAATGCTAAAAAAATTTCTATGATTGTACCCCTTCCCTTTCGCATCAAAAAAATATCTGCTGTTCTTGCCACAATTACATTTTAGAGCTCAATTACAACATTTTTCTTAGGATAGTTATTTTCTTTTTACCCACAAAAAATATACCCTAAAATTTTAATTATTTCTGCTTCTGAAAGATCACTTTTTAGGATAATAATTACGAGAATTGTTAACCAAAAAAATCTTCAGCATTCAAGATAGTTATTAAGAGTTACTTAAAAAAAGAAAAAAAGAAAAAAGATAGTCATTAAGAGAATCTTTTAGCGAAAAAACATGAAGAGAATCTTCATCATTCTCTTTTTTTCACCATAAATTCAAAAATAAATAAAGTAATACCAATCCAAGTTGTGCCATTATTTTTCTAGACTAACAGCAATAAAGATTTTCAATGTCTAGTTCATAGTGAAAAGGAAAATAAATTAAGAGAGAGAAAGAGAGGGAGAAGTAGATCATGTTTGAAAATAAAATGGTAAACAAGCAAACAGTGGTCTAAGTCGTAAACTGATCATGTTTTAACAAGACATGCAAGAATCCAAAACTTGCGTCAAATCTCCCTCCAATAATGAGATATATACATACAATTACCTTTCAGAAAGATGACTCGACAAGAGTAAAGAAGCCAATAACAGAGAACAATGCTACGGCTAAAACACAGCGACAGCTATAAGTGAGACGAGTCTAATCCCAATTTCCCCATCCGGCAAAAAAAGGGGCTGACCAAGGATCCATTGTTTGTGTCCAAAATCGTAAAGCAACAAAAATAATCAAAAATAATAATAAAAAAAAAGATAACAGCTTATCGAATTTAATCCAAATAACTAATTAATTAAGGGTATTTGGTGTTTTGTCGCTTAGATATTTTGTGAACTAGCAAGATATCTCTGAATTTTAATTTTGACAAACTATCCTATAATTAAATAAAATGTCGTATGATGCCCATAATTTGATGTGACTATTAGAGGTAGTAATATTGTTGTGGAAACTGGGCACCATGGAGATTGGCTCCAACGGGGCAGATATGGTAGACAATAATAGAGGTGTGAATGGGAATGAGGACAAAATCTTATTCTTGAGTCGTGGTGAGGCGGAGACAGAGAAACATTTCCTACTTTATTTTCACCTCGACACACATATATCATATATTTTGTATAAATGTAAATGTAATACAAACAATTTAGTCATAATTAATTGTTTATTTTTACTTAGAAAAGGTAACGACCCATTACCGTTATTTTCACTGACAAAAAATTACTAATAGTAATATAAGTTGGCTAATTCTATTCCTTAATTTTCTATGTATATTTGTTAAATTATGCGTATATGTTTTGACGTTTAAAAACTTTTTTAGCTTATGTGTTTATTATCGTATTTGATGATACATTTTGTAGTTCTATTGCTAATATTTGGTTTGCATACTTTCAAAACTTAGCTTTGTTTTGTAAACCCTTGACTTTAAATAAAAGTTATAGTGACAATTTTCTACTATAGCTTTGTTTTAAGTTATAATTACATTCTATGCGAAGTGGGACGGGTACGGGGAAGGCCTTCCCAACAAGGAATCCTCAAACCCGGCTCCATCTCTACTTAGCGGGGACAGGGGCAGAGATGGGGGCGGTTTTGGAGCGTGCTACTCTATTTCGTTTACATTCCTTACGGCTATTGATAATTCGAATGAAAATGCACTTGTGCTTGTGACGTAGAGTGCTCTCTATTGTTGTCTAAAATTTTTAAAGTCTGTTTGGTTCAAGTATTTGAATGAAGATTTAAATTTTTGTGAGAGAAAATACTGTAGCAAAATGATTCAAATCATGATTCGAACCACGAAACAAACACACCCTTAATACATTCCCTTCAAATGAGCTTATACAACGTGCCCAAATCTGTCCAAATTTTAACAATCGTCATCGATTTTAGGACATTGTGCAACAACTTTATCATGCTTGGGTAATTGTTAAAAGCGATGGAGTAACTTGCCAACAGAACAACTCATGGGGCAAGAAAATTAATTACACAAACCAAAGCAATTACTCTACCTCTTTGTAGACGTCGGGAAGGGATTAAAGTTGCCGTATACACGGGCAGAGAAGGTGGGGATTTCAAGTTGGGGAATGGGGCATTACCATGTTTGGCAAATGGAGGGAATCGTCCCATCCACAAAAAGACACCAACAACCCCCATATCTCTCCTGGGCCTATTGTTAGCTTTGCTTTCTTTTGGTGAGTACTTACTATCTCTATCCCAATTTGCTGTTGATTGCGACGTTTGATTACAAGCATCCGTCTCGTTCCAATTGCCCTGTTTGGCATTGCACCCACAAAAGAAGGGAATGGACGGCAGGTCCCCTTTTCTTCACCGTCTTTTCACTCCCCCTAGTCCCTCCTCCTCATTCATTCATTATTCATTCAACCTTTTTCATGATCTCTTGATGTCAATTTTCTCCCAAAAAATTAAAAAAAATGAATTATTAATTATCTTGATATTTTCAGCCTTAACATGTGTGCACAATTATTATCTTAACATACACGTGCAAGTGTGTAGATATTATATATATATATATATATAGCATGAGTGGTGAAGGGAAGATGTTATACATATATATGCGTCAAAAAATATTGGGTCACGTAGGAAAAAAAAAAGTAAGATTATACAAGCACTTTTATGTGCAAAAGAATCTGGAATGTCGTCTATTAACACGTATATATGAAGATCATAATCATGAGTGCTTGATGTATGAGAAGACGTCAAAAGTTTTCTTATTACATATATATGGATCATCATTGAATTCTTTGATTTTTTTTTTACCCTTCAAAGGAACGCATAATTATTAGTTGACTATGAATGAGATCATGCACTTAATTATGATATATAAAAAGAGACTTTCATCAACTTCTCAACGTATAGTTTTTATGTAAATCAAGCTTCCTTGTGTTTATAATGATGATCATGGTCTTATAATTATAGCTAACAACTTGGTAGATGCATCCGTACATATATCTAAATTAATGTTTGAGTTTATATATAGTTGAGTAATTATAGTATATTATTCACTTTAATTACGTACCAAGTATCAAATTTATGTTTATATAGTATTTGCCGTGAAGCTTTCCAACAATACTACCTCACATATATAGACTCGTAATTATTGAAAATACTAGCTTTTAGATTGTCCCTTAAAACCATTCTAATGAAATTTTATGGGCATCATGATTAAGTAATTAAGCTTTTTTCAAACCTATGAAACAGCTATAGAAGTTCTAGTTAGAATTTTCTTCTTAATTAACGAAATAATTCTGTGGACCCATTTATGTTTTCTATTGATAAGTATTTTTTTACCACTTTAATTAATTATAAATTAAAACTATAAGCTTCATATGATTGTGGACCCATGCATGTTCTGTAGTGATAACTATTGTTCTTGACCACTTGAATTAATTATTAAAACTATAAGCTTCATATCCATTAATGCAATTAATTTAGCTGAGTTTGACGGTTCTTTGGAGAATTAATTATGTGTACAATCACCGACTAAGACTTTGCACCGCATTATAACAAACAATATAAATGAGTGCATTACTTCTCTAGATACTAAATTTCTGCTAATTTTCCATTTAATTTATTGCTACTGTATGAATAATAATTTTGTACAAGTTTGAACACAACGTTTTGTCATGAGCATCTACTAGCAATAGATTTTCATGTTGTCACATGTACTTCCAAATTTATCTTGTTTGACACAAGACATGCATATTTGCTGTGCTTTGATAGTGAGTTTTGCATAAGTACTAGAAGTCCACAAAACAACTAGAGAACAATCTCTCTCTCTCTCTCTAATAGTTTTATATTTTTTTTATTTTATTTTTTTGTGTGCAATAATGTTCACAGTAGAAGATAAATTAGAAATTAGTCCTAAAAAAGCTACACAAACTGTGATCACACGTACTTGCAACTGGGTCTGCAAAATGCAGCCAAAGTAGGGCAGAAAGACAATGACTAGTATAGAAACCCCTATATTTTTTTCTTTTTGACTCTACTTCTTTCAAAAGTACTAAACACTCTACTACTATTTATCCCTCTATTGATCAGCTTCCTTTTATCATTACCCAAAAAAAAAAAAAAAGAGGCCCTAACAATACATATTACTCTCTTCCTAGCTACATAGAGATCACAAAACACCCACACCTCCTCCATATCCATCTTTTCTTCCTCTTTTTTCCTCTCTTGTTTTTTTTTTTTTTTATAACCATGAACCTAGACGAGAAAGTCACCGTGGACTTTGTCCCGCCGCCCACGGATCACCTCTGCTATGTCCGATGCAACTTCTGCAGCACCGTTCTCGCGGTAAAAAAAAAAAAAAAAACCATCATAACAGATTTTTAATGCATCTTTCACTTTGTCATACTTTTTTTTGCGGTCTAATTAACTAGCTACCACTTCAAGATCAATGACCCAAATTTCCGATGTAGCTAGCCAATATATATATATATATATATATATATATATATATATATATCTGTTTTTCTTTCTTTACAAGAATATATGATATGTAACAAACAGATATATATATATATAGATATATCTGTTTGTTACATATCATATATTCTTGTAAAGAAAGAAACTATGGAAAAGACTTGATGTTGATGATCATGATTTAAACAACATATGATTAGTAATTCATTTCTTATAAGCTTCTCCTTTTGTTTAGATCATGTATTGACAATTTATAATTTATCTGTATTTTGTGCAGGTTGCGCTTCCATACAAGCGTCTGCTGGACACGGTGACGGTGAAATGTGGTCACTGCAGCAACCTGTCCTTCCTTAGCACAAGGCCTCCTCTCCAACCTGCTCATCAATTCCTTGATCACCCTTTGAGTCTTCCGGTTAGTAAACTCATTTCTCTGTCTAGTGCTTAATCTCATCATAAAATCACCAAACTGATCAATGGTGTGTATATATACACACACACACATATATATGTGTGTGTGCCCGTATATTACGGCCCCAGCTAGCTGCTTATGCGTACCTACACAAACAAGCTGAAGAATGAGTGTATATTATCCGGTATCGCACATTACATGCTGAAATTATGTGTTCTGTTTGATCAGTTTGTTTTTTTCCTCACTCCTCTACATACATTCGTACATACATCCATACATACATATATATGAATGACTATATGCGTGTTGAATGAAACATTTTCTTCATAATATATTATGTTTTTCTCGTTTTTGTTGTTTTATCAAACAAGTTGTAAACATATATATATATATATATATATATATATAATATACACACAAAAGATATAATAATAAAAATAAAAAATAAAAAAAGCGGGGGCCATTACTAATTGAAAGCTTAAAATATGAATGTGATATTTCAGGGATTTTGCAACGAGTTCAGAAAGGGCCATTACTCATCATCATCTTCCAGCTCCTCAAGCACATCTAGCGAGCCAATGTCTCCCAAGGCACCCTTCGTCGTGAAGCGTAGGACGAATATATATACATACACACTCCAATATATCTATCTATACACGGACACACAAACATATAATTGCTTATCGTAAACAAGTCTCGAAACATTTATCTTTTGTTTCCAGTCACAATCTTTTGTATACTTAAATTATTTGTTTTGCAGCGCCTGAGAAGAAGCATAGACTACCATCTGCTTACAATCGATTCATGAAGTAAGAAAAATGAAATAAAACAACATATTTCTCTCCCTCTCTCTTTCTCTTTCTATATATACATATACATATAAATATGTAATCGAATTATTTTTTCATATATATGATTTATGTACACTAGGGGATTCTATATTAATGATTTTTTTTTTGTTATATTAATGATATTATTAGGTCCTCGAGGATGTCGACCCCTTCCATCTTTCAAAAAACAAAAACAAAAAAACTTTACTAGTACTCCGTAGTATTTTTTTTGTTCCATTAGTTGTACATTTTATTATTACTTACTGATGATTTTAGATCATTTATGTCAAAGAAACAGTGTAGTGTTATGTATTAATTACATATCTAATTTGACATGTATATATTTAGAGAGGAGATACAGCGCATCAAAGCAGCCAATCCCGAAATCCCACATAGGGAAGCCTTTAGCGCTGCAGCTAAAAACGTAAGTATTATAGTACTTCTTTTGATTCAGTTTTATTCGTATTTATTATGTTTAATTTGCAAAATTCTCATCCATAAATAAACAAAATACAAATATTTTTATGATAAACCAAAGTTTAACGAGCAAGCAAAAAAATACAGTGGGCTAGGTGCATTCCAAATCCACCAGCTGCATCAGTTTCGGGAGGCAACAAAAAGGTGTAAAAATTCTCTCTCTTGTGATCATAATTAATTTATATGAATATTTTTTTTCTTTTGATTTCGATTTTGTTTTTTGGCTCCAAAATAAATAATGATCAATTTTCTTTCAGGCAGCTCATGTTTGGCAAGAATGAAGCTGGATCTTTAGTCCATGTTATCCTAAATTCCATGTTTATATGGGACATTATTTGGAGTGCAGTTTGAGCTCATATATATAATGTGGGTCGGCTCTTTGAAGTCTGTTTCCTCCTATGTTGAACATTATGTGTATGTTTCTCACTGACTTATGGTTGACGGTTTGAGACTTTAAAACTAAGCTTTGGCAGTGATTAGATCCATTTGTTAACGTTATTTCAGAACCTTACTTTTATTCTATTATACCTTCCAAATTTCTAAAAAGCTTAAGTTGTCACATATATTTAGCTCCAAAATATGTTACACCACTACATACATCACACACGCATACAATCGTACATATTTATATATACAACTTATATAGTGACGGAGCCACATTGACCTTGGTTGGAGTATATGTCTCCAAAGAGATTTTGAAATTTTTTTATTGAATGTAAATAGTTCAAAAAATTTACTATGTTCATGATTTTAATTAAAAAAGAGAAATTATACTAAATAGCAGATTGTATTAATTAATAAGTAAATAATGTCAAGTAGTTTGAAAAGGTCAAAAAAAAAAAACAGATTCACTATTTTATTAATGCAAAAACCCAAAAGTATCTCTCAAAACAAATCAAATCTTTTATCCGTATCTTTTTCTTTCTTTGTTTCCCTGTGCCTCTCTATCCTCTATTTTTTTCTCTCTTCCCCCTATCTCCCCCCCTCCGATTTGATTTCTCCATTAGACTTGCTCGCTAGTGCCGCAGTTCAGCGCTCAGGCTCAGCGACCAAGACAAAGTTGCGATCGAAGCCGCGATCAAAGCCACGTGTCGAGCATCCCTCGGTTTCATTTTCCCCTCATTTCTCTCATTTCCCCTTTTTCTCTTCTCAGTTCCTTGGTTTCTCTTTTTCCACTCCCTCTCTCAAATCTGGTTTCCCGCTCAGTTTAACTGCCGGTGCCATCGAGGGAAACCGTCCGATTTATAATGGTGGCGGACATGGATGATAGATGACAACAGATGGCTGGCGTCGAGTGATGATCAGAATGATGGTGACAATCGTCAAACTAGGTTAGAAAAACTCATCGAACGATGGTGATGTTTAATCGAACTTCGTGTACTAGATGCTAAGGTAGAGCCATCACGTTTCACGGTGACAAATGAACTCACAAAGCCATCGCATTCATCAAACCATCAACAATGGACAGGCGTAGAGCCATCGCTTTTGCAATCGCAAAATCATCACGTTCGTCAAACAATTGGTGTAGTTTGTTAAATCGCTGACGTCTAAGCAAAAAAGGTGAATTTTTGTATTTATACGATAAATATGGTATTTTTTAATAAAAATTGTATTTCTAATGAATATTGTATTTCTCAGCTACAGTAGTCTGGTGAAATCGTTGGAGAATTTTTGTATTTACACAATAAATACAGTGTTTCTTGGTAAATATTATATTTGTAGGCCATCAGTGGTCCGATGAAGCCACCAATGAATTTTTGTACTTACACAGTAATACAATATTTCTAGAGTAATATTATATAATCTGACTGCCAGCGGTCCGCGCGAAGTCGCCGTTGAATTTTTGTATTTACACAATATTTACAGTATTTTTTAGTAAATATTGTATTTTTTGACCACCAGCAGTCCAATGAAGTCGCCGGTAGATTTTTCTATTGCACGATAAATACGATATTTCCCTGTAAATATTGTATTTCTAAACCACCGACACCAGAAGAGGGTAAGAGATATAAAGTATAAAAAGGTGGGGGTATTTTTGGGTTTTTGTTCTTAATTTTTTATAAAATATTACTCAATTTCTCATAATATGCTATAAACTACACATTTGAAACTATATGCCATTATTTACTTAGTTTTAACTTAAATATGCTCACATAACCAAAAATGTTATATATGGTCCCACAGTTAATAATAGAGAATTCTAACTAGCTCATTTTATTTCTTGTGTGCACCATAGTATACCTCTACTAAAAAAAAAAGAAAGAGGCTACACCTGCTCACATAAGACTGTACAAAAACCGCCCCGCACCCGTCAACCGTCCACGCCCGCCTATCTCAAAAAAAGTGGGTTTAGGTTAGCAACCCACTGGTGGGCGGGTTCAACCTGCCCACCAATATATTTGATGGGCAGGTTTGGTTTTAAGTTTTTGAGGGCGGGTTTAACTCGCACCCACCCGCCTATATATTTTTTTAAAAAAACTTATCATTTATTTGATTTTGTTCTTATTTTAGAGATGATTGAACAATCCAACACTTTAAGCATGGGCTCGGCTGCCTCTTGACATATTAGAAACTGAAAATTCTCCTATTATTTTGTGAAGTGATCAAAATTCAAATCAAGTAAGTTAGTAGAGAAAGCCCTAAAAGAAAAAGAACACTTGACTTTGTTATCATTTCATTTGTAGCATTCTATTATTTTCGAACCCAGTGAATAGGCTTTAATTTTTATGGACTCTTGACTTTGTTTATCACTTTATATGTAGTTGATGTTTCTGAATGATTATGTTTCTTAATTTGTACTTTTGAATATGGTCACTGTCTTTAAGCATCAAACTTGTTGGGAATGCTTTATGTATTATCATCTTATATTTTCTACAAATTTTCTTCACTTTCTAAAAAAAAGGTCCAAAAAATTACATTGGGCAATAGCATAGGTCTAAACCGCCTCAACCCACCCGCACTCACCCGCAACCACCCAAAACCAAACCAAAACCGTCCGCCATGTGGTGGGCGGTTTGCAAGTTGGTTAATCGCCAACCCGCCATCCAAAAAAACCACACCGTACCCCCCAAAAACCATCAAACCACCCGCCGTTCACCCCTATGCTCACATGCATAACATTTTAGTTAAGGAAGATAACAAATCAAAGGGGTTGCGCAACAAATTTGGATTTTTTTTAATTTTTTTCTCAAAATCTCTCTTAGATTGATCTTTTATTCCATTTTGGTAGCTATATACGATATGTAGTTACTGCAGCCTTGACATATACATTATCTTGCGTGTATATGTAGGTATACTGTGTGGTCTGTCGTAGAATGATTGCTAGGAGAATTGATTCCAAAAAAAAGGAGAAACAAAAACATGAAGAGAAAACTATGGCCTGTTTGGTTTTATTCTAAGGATTTTTGAAAATATTTTTACACATTTTTTGAGACAAAAATTTTAAAAATACTCTCAGCACAATTCTCAAAACAATTTATTTTTTACAACAAAAATATTTTCACCTATTTTGAAAATAATACCAAACAGTCTCTACATGTCATGAAATACTCATAAATGTGCTTTTTTATGCCATATATAAAAAGTCATGCCACACTATTATTTAAAATTGTTTAATTTATGTCTCACTTAAACATACGTTATATTTATAAAGAAAATAAGTTTAAAAAATCTTCGATTAAAATTAAGATAAATTTTATTTTTGCTTTCTAAACTTTAGTAATTTTATATCTTGCCCTCTGAACTCTAAAAACTAGTATGTAGACTCTTTAAACTTTATACCATTAACAAAAATACCCCTTGAACTTTAAAATACTAGCAAAATGCCCATTTTTATTACATTCCCATCCATAAAATTTTATTTTTGCCCCTGAATTTTGGTAACTGTGTCATCTTATCCCTTAAACTTCAAATTTTAGTATGTTTACCCCCGAACTTGTCTCCTTTTTTTTTTAGTTAACAATTCTTCACACAAGTTAAAACCTAAATTGTTCACCCCAAGAGTCGTGAATTGAGCCAATACGAAAGGGTACTCCTTCATGAAGATGGAGTGAGCTTGTAGAACACATGAAGGCGAACAACATGTAAGATCAAAGCCGAACAAGATTTACTAAGTGGTTGCGTAGGAAGCCAATAAAGAATAAGGAGGAGGTGGGTGCAAATCTTTCATTACATTATCATTCCATTATGACTCACCCTTTGAAAGCTCAATTCTTTCTTCTTCAATTCACTTGAAATCTACGAAATGTGCTTAATTCCAAGCTTGGCCTCCTCAGTGGTTGTGATTTTAGAACTCAGACTTCGAGTTTGAGTCCTAGCTTGCCTCCTCTTCCTCCTCCTCCTCATCTTCCTCGTTTCTCGTTATCTTCTTCCCCAACCACTTAGCAAATCATGTTTAGTCTTGGTTCAATGTACGACTCTTGAGTGAGCAATTTGAGTCTTGACTTGTGTGAAGAATTACTAACTAAAAAAGAAAGGAAAAAAAAGGGTTGAACATACCAGTTTTTAAAATTTAAGAGGGTAAGATAATATAATTACTAAAGTTTAAGGCAAAAATAACATTTTAAGAACAAAATATAACAAAAGGGACATTTTTGCTAATGTTTTAAAATTCAAGGGATATGTTTGCTAACATTTTGAAGCTCAAGGAACATGCATACTAGTTTTCATAATTTAAAGGGCAAGATGACAAAGCTATAACCAAAGTTGGAAGGTACAAGTAAAATTTATCCAATTTATCTTAAAAATTATTCAATCATAAATATCCCAGAAAAGCCTGTGCGTAAAAGAAATCAGGCCCAAATAAATGCCATTGGTTACAAACTATTTAAAAAGTGAGGGTCCAAACACTATGGCTTAATATGCCTAATATAAAAGGCCCTAACCTAAATCACCCACGGAGTGACTTCCAGAGTTAACGTTACCAACCTTGTAACTTGATTTTTATGCGTGTAATTTCAAGGTTTCCTCTGTGCATCATAATAGTTTTCATTGTCCAAACTTTTGATTTTACACTAACTAAAAATTAGAATTTTACCATAGGGTATTACCTTATCGGTAGAGTTTTGTTTTGAATCGTCAGATTTGTATCAGGTTCTATCAGTTTGGCATTTTTTTGCTTTGATGTAATTTTGATCAAATTTAATGTTTAGAAACATACTTTACAATAAGGTGGAATGAAAGCTCCAAAAATCTATGACTCCTAATTGTTTTCTGAAACGTAGCAGCCGAGTAATACAAAAGTTGTTAAGTTAGTTTTGTTAGATTGAAACACATTATTATCCAAAAAAAAAGGGGAAAACTCTTATGTAGTCTAACTACTAAAAGAAATAGAGTCAACTCGGTTTGGCAGTTGTATTTAATTCTTGAACTTTTTCCAACTGCTTAGACACACTATTCCGAGAATCCATACAGAGGAGTTTGAACTGAAACCAACACTACGTTATTGATCTTCAGCTTATCAAAGGCATGTTTGAATAAGATGTCCACTGAGTTGTTATTGTCTATCAATACTCGTCGGACCACGTTGTTTGCGATTTAGAGCTCGCTGAATAAGGAATCATTATGAGGGTGGATAAGTCTGTCCGCCTCTTCCTAGATGAAGGCGATCACAACTTCCTCTTGTCAGCATATCTTGTTGATATGCTCGGACATGTTCATAAGATCTCCCTTTTTAATCAGTCGGGCTTCCCAAACACAAGTTTGCCATCCACCGGCAATATCCCTTATGACTTGCCCACCAAAAATTGTATGCATAATGTTTTGCGGGTCCAGAACAATCATACCGTCCTGGTCTTGCCTCTTTGGTTGATTTTCTAGAGCTGGTTGGTCATTTCAATCAGCCAAAAAGTCCACTATAATGTTAGAATTTGAGGAAAGTTAAAACCGAAAGTTGTAGAACTCATCAAACTATTAAGGCAACATGGACATTTGTCAAAATTCTACTTGGTTGAGGAGTTATGAATTTTACGAAATTTTGAGCATAAAATTTCAAGAAATGAAAACGTTATGAAATGTTTGTAAATCGACCATGGAACTTTTGGAAGTTTTATTCCTTGTAAAAAACTAAATGTTTTAGTACAAAATGATTTTTTTGGTTCTCGAGGCAAAAATGTAAAGATTTTTGTGTTTCGGGCCAAAACTATAAAATTGTGTGAAACCAGGTTTTCACCAAGGAAAATTAAGTTGCTGTATTTTTGTGGGTAGTAAGTAACCACAGGAATTATGTTTTTAAAGGATTTAAAGTTTAGCCAAGGAAAGAAAAGAAACGAACGTTAAGGGCAAAAATGCAAAAATTTGCATTACAGGTGAAAACTATAAAGTTTTAACAAAATAGATTTTAACAAAAGAAAAACTGTTGTTTGGTTTTCTACAATGATATGAGAAGTAAAAAAAATGTATGATGTTTTAAAAAATGGGTTCTGAAAGTTTTCTATGACCCATCAAGGACGAAATGGTCATTTTATGAAAAATGGGCAAAATGGACCCAAAACGCCCGATGTTGAAAAAGGCCCCTTAGTGGGAATTTTTTCATAGCATGTAAGAAATAAGAGGTAAATTTAAGCAAAAAGTTTAACAAGTTACGAGATGGACGAAAAACCCGTTAGGGGTAAAATTATCATTTTTTAGAAAACGGCTAAAACAGAGCTGAACACTCCAAACTAGCAACACGCTCTTAGACAAAAAATGTTTTGTAATATGTTAAGTAATGAAACCATCACATGAGATGGGAAATTTAATAAGGAATGTTCAAGTAAAATAAAGATAACCCGGTAGGTTACAAAGTTAAGTAAAGAAAAAGGGTAACCCGATGGGTTACAGAGTTAGGTAAAAAGAGTGATAACCTAATGGGTTATGGAGTTAAGTAAAAGGTACAGTAACCTGATGGGTTACAAAGTTAAAAGCAACGTGATACAAAGTAAAGAGAATGGTAAACCGATAGGGAACCAAGTTAAGTTAAAAGGAAAGAATGCTTAATGTTTAAGTTTTATTATCAATCGGGTAGATTCATAAAAAGAAAGTTAACTAATAATTCAGTTGTCATATGAACTGAACACAGAGGCCGACTAATGAAAGGAAAAGGAAGGAAATGGGAACATTAGAGCTATAGACAGGTAAGTTCAAACCTCACCTACAGCATGAAGTAAATGATTTTCAAATGCTTATATAATATAAATGTTTGCACATGTGTTTGCAATTATTATGTGGGTTGTTTTTAAACTATGTTTGCATTTATTATGCAAAAATTTTTAAAGTTCAAAACAAGCTTTGCAATGAATTTACAGTTGTTATGTTTAAAGTATATTTGCATTTGATATGCATAACATTTTTACAAGTAAAAGTTATGATTTTCAATATATTTAAAGTATAATTGCATGTTTTATGCATTATGAATTAAAGTTTAAGTCATGATATGCAACATGTTTGCACTCACCATGCTAAATGTTTAAATGCTACGTTATAGCACTATAATGTGAAAGCATTTTTTATGCTCACCAAGTTAAAAAGAAGATAAGTAGAGATGATAAAAATGATGTGTCATACCAGCCTCCCTGATGTAAGGTACACAAACAAAGTTAAAAGTTATGACCTCCTTGATGTGAGATACATAAGTAAAGTTAAAGTTATGACCTCGGTGTTCGATGGTATCAAGTCTTCCACAAGGGAAGCATCATGTTTATGATCTCATAATTAATGATGTTGGTACGAACACTAAAGTAAGATAAGGAGAGTTAAGGAACAAAGATAAATAGTTAAAGTAAGAAATGAAAGTTCATAAGAAGCTCATAAATGAATGAACATAAAATGCTCATAATTGAAAGTTCATAATTGAGTATAAATAGAATCATGCATTTTGATTTTGTCTGTATTATTTGTTATGAAATGTTTATATCTTATGAAAAATATTCTGTGAAATGTTTTACGTAAAATGTTTATGAAAAACATTTCTATGTTTACAAGAAAAGGTTTATGAAGGACGTTTTAAGAAATACATTTACAAAAATAGTTTATGAAAAACGTTTTAAGAGAAAGGTTTTTATGAGAAAAGCTTATAATGCATGTTTTAATTATTTGTGAGATTACGTTTGAACTTACTGAACGAAAGCTCATTAAAAGTACATTTATGCTGTAGGTAGTTCTATGGGTAACTAGTAGTATCTGTTTAAAGAGCTTGGTGCTGTGGAGAACAGAAGCAAAGATTTAAGTATAGATACCATTGTAGTAAGTTTTCGTTGTTTAATGAAAATGTTTTCCACTATTTGATATAGTATTTTCAAAGTTTAAAAAAAATCAAAGTTTTAAGATATATTTTACGAAATATTTTATATAATTATAAAGTTAAATTTTAAAGCTATAATTCAGTTAATGTTTCTTATTAAGTTTTAAGAAATGATTTGAAGTAGTTTTAAAGTTAATTGTTGAGCAATGTCTCCACTTAAGTTGCAACAGAAGTCGCAACGGCTTTTAAGAATGTTAAAAAAAGAAAATTTTCAGTATTTTTCTTACTAAGTAAGTAAGATTAATGTTTAAGAAATGATATTTAAGAAAGTTAAATGACTGCCCGAAAAGGCGAGTCATCACACATGGTGCTTGGTTCAATACGTGTAAACCACCGGCAGGCACGGCCGGTTAGTGTCAGCACGAAAGCTTGCACATTACCGCGTTGCTGGCGTTTTTAAGCATCATATGCCATTAGAAGAGTTCAAATGTTCATTTGCATCAATCGTTCTGTCATAGGCCTTTATTTGGGGCACCTTGAACTTGTTCGACTTGGGGGTCCTCATGATCACCTCGATAAAAAGGCAGGTCGGTCATGTCAACATCATCGACTCTGAAACCGGCTATTCTTAATCTAATCAATTTGATGTTGCAAGTCACAAAGTTGTCGACTGTTCGTGTCCTTTGGAAGCTCTCACAATATAGAGCTCCATCTCTGACTTGTTTGCTGTTCTGCATAGCTGGTTGTTCTCAAGCAAGACGAACGCCCCTGTGCTTGAGCTTGTCAAAGACTGAAGCTTGGGAACCTTGTAGGGAGTGATCCTGCCTAGCTTAAACGCCAAGCCGACTGCTACAGATGACACGGTTGTCTTGGGGGACACTTTCCGATGACTAGGTCCTAGTGTGTTCAGAATCTCCTTTGCTTTGGGAAATATCCCCTGACCTAGCTCAGCCACCAACCCAATATTCTAGGCCAGTGGAAGGAGCGTCGGGGGGTGGCTGCAATTGCATACGTTGCACTGCCATTTGCTCTGTCACAAGTCGTGCTATTGTAGTAAGTTCCCTGAATAGGGTCCTCAAAGGCTAGTGCTTCTACACTGCCCTGTTCACCCAACCGGGACCAAACCGCACGAGGTTAGCTACGTGGTGTACCTGGATATCCGTTTTTGGCTATTCCTTAATCCCTTTTATCGAGGAGCGTCATCCTAGGCATGTCCTCTTGTCACCATGGGTATGAGAATACTGCACAGGCGTAGGCACCCTTTTCTAGTGTCAAAATGTTGATGCTTTGCTGTTGATCAACACTATGTGCGGTTGCGCACGATGGTCGAATGACCTTCCCTGCTCTTCCTGGCTTCCCAGGGTGAATCTACAAGCAGAGGGTATGCCTTAGAGGTCAAGGAGGACACTGGTGAGGTGCCAGGTAAGGGCTCTTCAACGCTTAAGTTATGTTCTTGTTCGATTGAGAGAGACGCTATGGTGGGTATGAGAGAGTCCACTTATCTTGAAGGTAGAGTTAACACTCCTATTTATAGTACTTTATACTCCTATTTATAGTACTTTATATGAACCGGGTATAGGGCGGGTCCGCCCCGTGACTCGGGAGCACCATACTGTGGTGTCAGGTGGGTTAGTGACATGTGTCACAATCCTACCAAAGGAGAGACTTCCCATCTAAAGGTTGTAATGGAGCAATGTGGTGGCCTTATGAATGGTTCTTCAGCCAGCTTCAGACTTGGTTGATGCAAAGCAAAACACAGATTTGTCCCGAGGTGACTAGCGCTTTTATCTGAAAGTCGGGAACGGCACAGGGACTACCTTGAGGGATGTTGCCGATCAACTGGGGAGCCTTTGAAGGCTCCAAAATGTCTATATGCCAAGCAGAGGTGGTTGGCAGTCCGGGGTCATGTCCTCGGGTAGGAGCCGAGCATAACCCCCCAACAATCATTCTCTCGAATTAACTTTTATCGTTCTCTCTTATATTTAGTTAATTAATAAGACGACAACATCAATAGGTAACTTATAGTTTGAATCCCTTGCATGTACAATGCAAAGTGTTGCCAGCTTTTCTGTTTTTTCCTGGCCTAATTAAGAACAAGAATCCATTTCCTTGAATTTGTCGTCTAATTTACAACAATCCGAAAATATATTCGTGTTAATCCCGTATAATCTATTACCATCATTGACGTTTTAGGTTGTGCTTGATAAGAGGGAAAGAAAATGAGAAACAAAGTATACAGTCCAGGTGAAGAAAATAAACGAGAAAAGGAGAACCATTCTCTTATTGTGATTTGTATGAATTTACTCTTCCAATCTTTGCAACTTCATGATAATCAAAATTTGAGTTATGGGAAGGATTTTGAATCTCTTATATAATTTCTTTCCTCTAATATTTTCTACCAAACCAAATAACCATAGATTTCAAAATTCCATCCAATAATCCTCCCAGCCCTCTCTTCCTTTTCCCTCCTACGATACAGGTCTAAATAATAGAAATATTATTATTTTGGTACCCCCTTTAAAGAAGCATTACATTAATACCTTGTTACTTGAAAAATATCTACACAATACCTTATAATTTTTAAAAATATCATTTTAGTCCCATGAGTCCATGTTTTATGACGTTAAATTTCTAACTTACGCTTTTATTAATGAACACCAAATTATTTAGTGAAAACTATAAAAGAAAACAAATACAAATAATGCCAAAAAAATAAATAAATCCACATATATGCTTTTCTTTAACGAGTTTTGTTTAATATTTTGTTTTGAATATATTATAGTTTTATAAAATTAATTTGGGATTCGTTAATAAAAGAGTAACAAGGAAATTTCAAGTCATAAAAGATGGACTCATGAGACCAAAATGATGTTTTCAAAAACAATAAGGTATCATTTTGACATTTTCTAACGAACATAGTGTCAACATAATGTTACCTTAAAATACAGGTACCAAACCCCATTATTAAAGCCTTCTTTATATATCCATTTTTATTCTTTTGGATAAACAAACCAACAAAGTTATACTTCGTTGATGACCATAAGCATGCCATGCGCCCATGCCAGCTTAATACTAGTCCCATCACAAAATTCCCAGTTAACCCATATTAAGACAAGGGTCTTTCTTTCTTTCTTCTTGTTTTGTTTTGTTTCTCTAATGCAAGTATCATACTTTATGATACAATTTCATTAAGAAATCACCAAGTGATTATCTCCAAAATGCGTCATTAGTGACGTTTTATGGCAACAAACAACCGTCACGCCAGTTAGGTTGGGCGCGCACATGCAGACAGAAATGCATAACAAAAGGTTTTATCTTTATGTTGATATTTATATAGCAGCAAAAATCTTCAATATCAAGGGCTTTCAATTCTTTAAGATCAAGTTGTTATCTGGTCCTTGAATTATAATATAAGGATGATTCCCTTTGGCATTTGATGGCTAATGTCGTTTAATGTCTTAACTCGTAAATAGTTTTTTTAATCCCCTGCTAAATACACAGCACAGAAAGCTCACAAGCACTATTGATGGCTTTGAGCGGTGGATTGGCTGGCCACTCCCACTTTTTCCTTCAAATGGAAAGAGGAGGCTCATTTCCTTATTCTGGTCAAAATTCCAGGTTTTTTGGGTAATTTATTCAAATATAGCGGAAACTTGGGAAAAATAAAAATAAAATAAAAGATTCAAAAGAAATCATGATGTCACAAGACAAATGGAAATTGGTTAAGATATACTCGTGCTGTAACACACTTCGATGACTTTGAGCAGTGGATTGGCTGGCCATTCCCACTTTTTCCTTCAAATGGAAAGAGAAGGCTCATAGGATTACCCCCAAGATAAAATTTTCCTTGTTCTGGTCAAAATTCCAGGTTTTTTGGGTAATTTACTCAAATATAGTGGAAACTTGGAACAAAATAAAATAAAATAAAAGATTCAAAAGAAATCATGATGTCACAAGACAAATGGAAATTGGTTAAGATATACTCGTGCTGTAACATACTTTGATTATAATAATAAGCAGATGAAAAGCCGCCTTTGTTGAAATGGCATTGTCTCTTTCAGATAAAATACAGTCACCAGACAGTGACCTTTATATAAACAAATAAATAAAAGAAAAAAAAAACTATTTTCTTTGTAACGTTATGCTTGTGTTGGTAGCTGGTTGCCACCAATCATTTTTGCACATTCTGTTATGGTATAAATAGACCCAATAACCATTCCCAAGGAGGTAAAGAATCACAGAATGAGAGCTGGTTAAACTCTCTCAAATTAACCAATGTTGAAGTACCATGATTTTTTAACAATTAGGATCTTTGGGTTAGCATAAATATTTTCCAATAAAGTGAAACAAAGGTAGTTATAGAGATCAAACTTACACATCAATGTACAACAGCAAAATCTGGATACCTTTTTTTATGTAATTTTTTTACCCTTTTTGCAAAAGTATAGTCACTACAAGTGGCATCAAGTAAATGTCACTACAAGTGGTCTCAAAAGTTACAGCACTTTATCTATTGCACCAATGAAGTTAGTTAGAATATCTGATGCAGGAGTCCACAAACAGTCTCCACTTAAAACCTGCACCAACATTAGTAGTTTCTCATTAATCCAATATGACTACATAAGTCTAATAACAAAGATTTAGTAACAGAAAACCAGGAATTTCATTGACTCCCCTCTTCCCAATTGTTTCCGTCCATGTATCTTTCATTTCATGGATCAACTAGAATATATACATAGCACTATTAAGATCCTTGCTTATTTTGATTTTATCGCTTAGATTGACTAAATAATATCATAAAGGAACAAGTTTGGAGCCGACTTTCTACATACCTCTCTTGCTTTGGTATCCTTTAAGCAGTTTGGAAACAGCAGAAGTCCTCATTTTCCTGCTTTACTTGCATGAAATTTCTCTGGTGCTCCACTCTTTGAAGATGTGATGACAATTGAAGCAAGTCGACGGTCGATCCATGTTCAGGTGCAAGACAATACTTGGACTGAAAATTGTGGTCATCTTGAAAAGCCCTATCTGTGTCATGCACTTCGAAGTCAACAGCTGGATTGGATTCGGGAAACATCGCGGATTCAAACTGGTCCACAACTCCCACAGGGTTCATCGCACAAGAATAGAAGCCATTCACTCCTCCATGTCTTTCCATGGATCTTGCCCTCAGAGGTTTGTCCAAAAGTTGACCAACAGTTTGATGAGCACCTTGCATCATCAGGGGGCTGGCAAAAGGAATTCCCGTTGAATGACTTGACAAGTGTTGTGACTGAGATGACAGAAGAGAGAGAGCACACGTTGAATTCGATGCCCCATTTGGTTTCTGAATGCCTGCTGTCATGTGAAAATGGTAGTCTTCGGTTTCTGATGTAGGAATTCCAGAAGATGGGCGTTGTTTCCCTATGCCAAGCGGATGGATGAAGGATTTGGAAAGCAATTGTGAACTCATGACGGGTACGGTTAACTGGGGATTGTAAATAGGCTCGTCTTCAAATTTGATGTCACCAAACTGGTTAACTTGTTCATATTTATCAGGAGACAGAATGACGCCAGGAAGTATATCGGAGAAAACAAAGGGTGTTCTCTTTTGTAAGTTAGTTCCCAAATATCGATTGCCTGCCAAGCTCGTGTAACGTCAGAGGAAAGGGAAACATTTCCAAAGATAAAAATGAAAAAAAAGCTAATGTACACCATGTGAAGGAATTTAGAAAAGCATGGATGGAACTCTCTGAACAAGTTTTAATTACAGGAAAAAAATAACATCATCAGAGAAAAGCAAAAATAAAGTAGATTCATCGATGCGTCTCCTTAAACTTCTAAAATGTTCGCTTGTAAAACTATGAGCATGAAATTTCTAATACTGTATAAAGCTATAGGAAAATGCATAGTTCATGACATATGTTAGCTTCAGACTGCTGTAAACTTTTGCATTTTGAAATGCCAAAACTGTCTTTAAAATATTGAATGGAGAACATGAAAAGAAAACTCTATTGGTGGCCGATGTGGCCACTAAGTTTTACAATGTATACTTGGAAAGTCCCTAGGATATATATTGTCCACTTCATAAGTTCACATAAATGGCATTTAGTATTATCATTTCTTCAAACACTTATAAATGTTTCCTTGACCCTAAGAAATTGAGTTTGGGGTTGAGAATTGTTGATAAAAGAGAAAAAAGAAGAAAAAAAAAATTATATATTTTTATATAAGACTTCACACGGTTGAAAATTCTAAAGGCATTAGTGACAGAATATCATAGACATACCTTGTCCTTGGATCTAACCATAAGACCACTCACTTGACTCAAGCATGCACAAAACATATGCGACATAATTAGTCCTTAGACCTTCCAATCTTAGAAAATCTAATCCACTTTCTCTTCTGTTTTAAATAATTTACCACGTCCATTTCTTAAGAAGTTTTTAAGGAATAATAAATAAGTTAATACACGCATAAATAACTTACAAAACTAATTAAGCTACTGTCTATTTACAAAGACATTAACATGAAACATAAAATGTAATGTGGAAATTAAGAAATAAGAAAAACGAGGCTGCAAGATCTAAGACGTTAAGAACATTCATACCATGATATGGATGTGACAACTTGTGGGTTTTGTCCGAGAGCCCATCTAATTGTGGCTTCCTTCGGCGCTCATTGTGGCCGGCCAGGCGTCTGCGACAGCTGCGCTTGCCATCATCAAACTCAGCAAGCAGATGAAACCTAATCGCAGAAAAATATACCACAAAATAGTTTACAATTAAGCAATATACCGAGGCCTGAGCTTAAGCCTACACTAATGAACTTAAAAATGAGAAAAATATATCACATAATAACATGGTAGAAATGTGCTTGGTTTAAAGCCTTCAGTCAATTTTTTGAGGCACAAACACCAGATAAATCAAATATAGCAAATAAAGCCACCTACCTTTATGCAACCAAACAAACACCTCCCCCCCCTCAAAATAATAATAATAATAATAATTAATTGCACAACTTAGTAGCAAGTAAACTAAAAACATGAATTAGAAAAGAGTTTTTGTGCAACCATTCAACAGCAGTCCACCTAAAGATGCACTTTTTTTCATCCTTTTAGACAAGTGATGAATTTTGAAATTCTCATAAAGAATATGTTTCAATTGAAGGTGACTAACCACACAATATAAACTTCAGGAACTTTGTCTCTTCCCCAAACCATTTTTCAAACAAAAGCATTCATAGCCCAAGTAAAAAATAAAATAAAATAAAATAAACTAGAATCCTGAAGACTAAGCACAGATATTCATATAACTATGAATTGAAAGCCAAAAAAAAAGAGGGGGCAGCAAACCTGCTACACTGTTGACAAAACCTCTGCTCAATGCCATTAACAATAACTTTGGAAGTCTTGGAGTGAACATCACAAACTCTGTGCTTTTTATGGTAGTCCTTTGAGGATGTAAGATCCATGTTACAACCATGGACTTGACAAAACGGCGTTTGGGAATAAGACCCCCTTGTCCGAGCTCTCTTAGCCGCCAAAGAAGAAGAAGTAGAAGAAGAAATCTGGTTGTGTAAATGTGAATGTGATCTCTCCTTTGATGAACTTTCACCATTACCAACACCAAAACTTAAACCATTAACACCACCATTATTCTGGGAAGAAGTCCTACAACCAAGCTTCAAAGCGATCAAGGAAGAATCCTGGCTAGTATTAGACTCCATCAAAGACCCCGAAACCTTGGACCCAGATTCATCCTCCGCCATTGAAGAAGAATTCGGAGAAATCATCAAAGGCCCAAGCTCTCCACCGCCAGCACCAACACCACAAAACATCTCGGTGCTTTGAATGGTCTTTCTGAACATCTCGGGAAGACCACTTAGCTCCGCGGATTCGAAGCTCTCGGCAGATTCTCTAATGGGTATGAACCCGTTGTCGCATTGGATTAAGGCTCTTCTTGTTCTCGCAAACGCGTCTGACCAATCTAGCTCCTCCGAGGCGAAATTCCAAGACTCCATTTTTCTTTTTCTTCTCTTGACTGCAAAAAACAAACAAAAGAAAAGAAAAGAAAAAGAACAACCCAATTCAAGCGTTACTCTAAAGGAATTAAAAACAAAGCAAAGTACTAATCTTTGTGTTAAATAATAATACTAATAATAATACAAACATGCGTATGTGTAGACATATGTAACATGTGTATGTATATATGAGTTTTTGGAAGCTACAAAGTAGACGAATTGACGCTATCTTGAATTGATATTTCAGCTGAATTTTCTTTTCTTTTCGAGTTGAGTGGGAATTTCAAGGGAAAAAAAAAACATTTTGGGCTCCTTGTTTTTGTTTGGCTTCTGAGAAACCAAGAGGAGTGTTGTAAAAAGAAGAAAGGAATAAAGGGGAAAAAATGCCTCCTTTTTTATTCGTTGGGATTTTCTGAGCGACCAAACAGAGTCCTCAAATAGTAGTATTGAAAAAGCAAAATAGTGGAACGAAATTGACAACAAATAAAAACGTTTGGTACAGAATCACAGATTTCAGGAACAACAACGACAAATGAAATATACAAATAAAAACACAAACATTACCCACGAAAAGAATTAGCAAGCATAAAAAGGAAAACCCATTTTGCAGAAACCCAAGATAGAAGAAGAAGAAAAGCATTAAAGCACGTACTTTTGTGTTTGGATGGTGAGAAATGGTGGGAAAAGAAAAGGGTCTTTTTTTTTTTGTTGTTGGTCTCAGTCGTTTCCCACGCTTTCTCGGGAACCAAACTGAATATACAACCCTGAACTCTCCTAGAAAAAAAATGGAGATGGCAGAAGAAGAAGAGAAGAGAAGAGAGGAGAGAAGAGAGTGAATGTGAGAGAGAGGTATGGATGGTGGTGCCTTTTGAATGGGAAGTGGAAAAGTAAAAATAAAAAATAAAAAATAAAAAATAAAGAAGAAAAGAAAAGAGAAAAAGGAAAAGAGCTGGGTGGGTATAATTTTCAGGTTTATGGTGAGGTCGAAGCAGATACGCTGTGAGTCAACATGATTTCCACTACACTGTCCAAAAGCATGTCGAGGTCTTTTGTAGCTTTTTGAGGGCCTCCGTGAAATTCCATTTATGGCCACCTCTCTCTCTCTCTCTTCATTCTTCTTTCTTCATTCTTCATTCTTCATTCTCTCCGAGTAACATAGGTGAAATGGAATTTTTTTGAGAATTAGGTGAAATGGAAGTTTAGATTGTTCTTCAAATAAATAAGGATAAATTACAAAATTTTCCCTGAATTATATAGCCTTTGTAATATTTTTCCCTTAAAATTTTAAAACATAACATCTTATTTTCTTGAGGTATGAATTATTAAAAAAAATAGTCTTCTTATTAAAATTTTGAAGGTAAATTGATAAAATAATTTTTAATTTGAGGTATTTTAATAATTCTAGTTATAAAAACAATAAAAAATTTAAGTAATAAAAATAGTCTTAATTGATTAAAAAAATCAATAAAAATATACTGCTGATCTCCCTTTTTTCGATATATCAAAATGTTCTTTAAAATTTTATTAACTTTTTTTCACACTTAAAAATATGACATTTTAAAAGGTATAAATGGTAAAAAAAACTTTAAAAGTATAAAAAGAAATTTTATTAACATTGTCAGTGTTTTTTCGTTGAAAATTTAATGTTATATTGAATATATTTATGTTATATTTTTTTCATTTCACTAATATATATGACTTTTAAAATTTTAAAATATTTTTTCGATGTAAAAAAACTAAAATTTTGAAGAAAATTTTGGTATATCAAAAGAGAAGGATTCCAATAATAAAATATTTTAATTGATTTTTTTTAATCACCAATAAAAACTGTTTTTATTATAATTATAACCAATATTACTAGAATACCCCTAACTTTATAATCATTTTTCAATTTTCCGTTAAAATTCTTACAAAATGACCATTTTTTTTAACATTTCATTCTTAAGAGGGAACGGATGTTACGTTTTGAAGTTCAGAGGACAAAGTATTACAAAGGCTATAATTTAAAGGAAATTTTTGTAATTAATCCAATAAATAAATGACTGGACTAGAAAAATTAAAATAAATTAAGATCTTTTGGGGGGTTTTGTATGCATAAAGATACCAAAAAATTCCACTTTCTATATGAACCTTTTTTTTTTAACTTGGGATGTGGTTTTATTGTTACACTATACTTGTAACTACAAAAAAAATATAAATATTTTATGGCCTATTTGTTTTATAGGTTCGGATCACAGTTTGAACTATTTTATTACAATATTTTCTTTAATAAAAATTTAATAGGCCGTTTGGTACGTAGGTTCAAAACTATCTAAAACAATTCAAATCATAAAAGAAATTCAAACTAAAATTTGGTGGAGTAACAACTAAGGCTAGTTCAAACCATCAAGGCAGTTTTAAAATGGCTTAAACCCCCAAAATCCAAATTTTGTCTTCCCTCAAATTCACATGGTTTGAACCATTTTCTATAGTAAAAACCATCCTCATTCCCTTTTTTTCATAAATTATAGTTTTCTAAATATCAATTCTTGTTTTATATTTGATGTGATATTTTATTCTCATTTTAAATATTTACGTTCTAGATGCCAGTTCAAAACTACCTTTAAACATGCAGTTTACAACTTACAATTGAAACCATGAAGTTCTAAACCACACAATTTAGAACCTGCCCACCAAACAAACCATTTGTTCAAACCAGTGAACCAAAGGGGCATTTGTTGTATAGAAAATTTTTTTTGGTGACAGTATTTTTTTATAATTTCGGTGACAATATTATGTTTTAAACTTTAATATTTGTTTTACCACGTGTTTGGAGTATTAGTATTGAATAATTACACGGTATTTAAAAACATAGTTAAAACTATAAGTTGAAATTAAAATATTATACCATATAAGAACTTTATATTGTAGTATTTTAGAACTAATAAGCTCTAACTAGGTTGTCAAACGAAACTTTAGTTGTAATTAACTATAGTGTAAAGCTCTCAACAGCTATAGTAAAAAGTAAAAAAATTATTACAGTATAAAACTCTCATATGTTACACTTTTTAAACTTAAAATTTTAGTTTTAACCAACTTTTCAAATAATTAATAGATTATATTACTTTTCGTTTTCATTTTAATATGATTTTTATAAAACTTAACGTTTATAAATGATGTTATCAACGTAGATGTTTTATTAAGAAAGCTTGGTAATATATATATATATATATATAGGTGTTTTAGATTTTACTAGATCACATTAATACGATGTCTCAGAATACGATGAATTTGTGGTTTTAATTATATTTTAGTTCAAATTTTGTCAGAAAAATCTTGTAGTTCTCTTCTTAAATACTACAAATATTAAAAACAGGTAACATTCTAAAATTACCGTATTGATAAAGTAATTTTTGTATATATCACTATAAAATGCTCTCAGGATATATATATATATATATATATTTATTTCATATTTTCATCATGTTAAATCTTGTAATGTTTTTAACAAGTTTGATGAGATACATTTAAATTTATATATTATTTAATTTTGAGGTGATCGTTAATTCAAAATGTGCACAATCCATATATATGCATAAATTTTTAAATTATTACATTTTTTTTTAGATAACTAAATCATTACCTTAAAACAGTGTGAATCCTTGGTGGTTCATTAATAAAGTTTCATAATGATATTACACTTACAAATAGTAATAGCCAAATTCATATATATAATTACAGGGAGTAAGCACAAACATTGATCGTAAATTAATTAATAATTAAAAAAAAACAATTGGGTTAAGTGCCTCTAAAGCCATAAATTTTTGCTTTTGATTCTCAATTAAGACAAAATTGTTTTGTGATTTGGCCTTGATGTGGCTCCTTCACCAAACCTACAAAAAGATTATTAATGAGTGATTATGATAAGCCTCCTAATCAAGAGTAATGGGATGTTGGTATGTTTGGCATGTGGAATTTGGCCCATTTTGTTTTTCTCTGGTGATGTGAGCCCTCATTGGTGCAGGACTTCCTGCTGCTGGGGAAGCATGGTTTTGCTGTGTTTGAGCCACTTGTAATGAAATTGTCTATGAATTTTGATAGGCCAAGGAATAGATCAAGGGCCATCACTCACACATATATTAAAGGCCAATTCGCACTGATTTGGCATGAGTAGTTCAATTTCTTTTATTTGAAACTACTTGCCTTGAGTGCTTTTAATTGTCAAACCTTCCCTCTTATATAATAAAATTAAAAAAAAAATCCCTTTTCTTACGAGAGATAAATTCAATTATTGACCCAACTCAACTCAGAGATCAACAAAATCTCTGACTGCATGCAAAACTTTTTTTTTTTTTTTAAAAAGAGAGAGGTAAATAGGAGCCCATATGATAGGATAGACATTTTTGTCTTGTCAATGGCCGATTGGTATTCCTATTATAATTGTTAAATTAATAATTCAACGATCTTATTTGTAAGTATCTATATTATAAATTTACATCATGCAATAAATAACTACTACCAGTAACAGATTAGACCATCTAAAAGTAAATCCAACAGTTACAATAACCGTACCTACTGGTAGGACAAAAATTCTTGTCCTGCCATAAAGTTCACTGAAATAAAGATGCTTAACATAAGTTGTGGCCTGTTGTTTAGCTTATGTTCGCTTTACTTTAACTAGCTTCGATTTTAGGGTGTTTGGCAAGTGGTTAAAACCATAATTTTGGTTTAAAATATTATAGTATGTGAGAGCTTTATATAGTAATAAATTTTTATTTTTACTATAACATGTGAGAGTTTACACTATTTTGTTTTTATGTACATGATCTAGAGTCCTAGCAGTGACTTTTTAGACTAAAATTAATCTATTTGACGATATTTCAGATCCAAGTAAGATGATGATGCATGGCCTTGCAGTTTGGACCATTTATTGTCGTTTCCTTTGTTATCTTGGTTTTCGGATTTTTCTTTTTATTTTTCCAGGTAGAGCTAATGTAATTTGATTCCTAATTATCCAAATCTAATGGAATTGGCTTGAAAACCCCCTTGTTACGTCAAATAATCTTTTACTTATTTTTTTTCCTCCCCGTGAGAGAATAAAATTTGTTCTCTTTGTAATATGGAGTTCAATACAACAACATATTCAATGGAGATATTATGTTCTCCAATCATATTAATTCACAGTCTACATTAATAGAGTTTTGGGAAACTTTATAGTTTTTAATAGTTTTTTTTTTTTTTTGTCTTTTAATATGTTTGGCAAAGAACAATCTTTTAGTTTCTCCTATTATATTAATCACAATCTACATTAATAGAGTGTTTAGGAAAGTTGTTGAAATTGAAAATATTGGTTTGAAAAGAAACACATAGGAGCTTTATATTGTAGTAATTTTTAGCTTTTTTACTATAGCTGTTGGGAGTTTTTACTGTTTGTTAATTTCAACCAAAATGCCAAACAATCCCAAAAAAATAATGCATGCTTTATCATATCTTTACAAGTATAGATTGCTCTTTTCAAGAGGGAAGATATAGATAAATCCGACACCTAAAAATTAAGATATTGAACAATTATGATAAGATAAATGAATAATGAATTTTTTTTTGTCGTCTTAATTTAGCTATAAATATAGGACAAAATAGTAGGAAAAAAAATCTCCAAAGCAATAAATCAACTACTTGCTTGTAAACCTAATTATTAATTTCTTCTCTTTACTTTAACTTGAATTTTCTATCATCTCATCAAATAATTGACTAACGATTAAGGGGCAAATCAATAATAGGAATTAGAAACAATCTTTTAAGTCAAAAAAAAAAAAAAAACACCCGAGGAATTGATCATAGAGACTCATTTTCTATCACACTTTATTTATTTTAAGCATCAATTGGTGCGACGTTGCAATGCAAAGAACAATAACATTGTTATCTATCATGTTTTTCAATCTATTTTGTCACATAAAATGCAAATGTCAGCTTTTGTTCGGCGCCAGTTCTTTTCATGTGTAACTTATTATTTAAGATTTTTTTTCTTGCCTGTTTTTTTTTTCGGCGCCACAACTATTCATTCATAACTTAACAATCAACATTTTTTTTCTCTTTGTAATTTGTTTGGTATTAGTTAGTTAAAACCAATTTTTCAGTTATAAACAGTGAAAACTCTCATATGTTATGATAAAAACAAAAAATTTATTACAGTATAAATTTTCACATGTTGTAATGTACAGAGTTTTAACCACCATACCAAACACTCTATTGATTAATTTTCAAAACACCATTGTTCATTTCGATCCATAAAAGGAAAAATAAAAATTTGCAAGTATTGTTTACGATTTTTAATTCTCGGCTTTTATTTAGCGGCACAACCATTCATTTCTTACTTATTACTTATCAAGATTTTGCATCTTCTCAAGCTCCAAAGCACTACCATTCATTTCAATTAAAAGGGAAAAAAATTGAAGATCATGCAATTAGATTTGGCATGGTTTGGTAGTTGGGGCAATGTTGGCAATGAAGGTGGTGGGTGGGTGAGCTTGAGAAAGAAATGAGAAGCAAATAATTGGAGGTTATTTATTTTTTTTTTTTTATTTTTTATTTTTTGGGGGCCAAGATGCATTATTGGTGGTGCATCAAACATCGATGATTATGATCCGATAAGGTCTGATGTTGGAGGGTGACTAGACCCCTGTTTGCCACTTGTACATCTTATGAGCATACACGTGTCCCAATTGAAACGATAAAGAGTGGTGGTGAAATATGGTTATGGCGCTGTTGGGGGTCCTCAAGGCTCTGTGTCCCACTCAATAGCGACCTCTTGCTTTGCTGTCTGCTGACACTGAATTCTGAATCCCTGGACTCTTTTCACATTTACCCTTTATTTATTTTCCTTTTCTTTTTCCTTTTCTTTTTTTGAAGAATTTTCAAAATGCAAGCAAGCTGTCTTTTTTTTTTCTTCCACCCAAAAAAAGCTATTTTTTTTCTTTTTTTCTTTTTTTTTAAATCTTTTTTAAAAGAACAAAATAACCGCAAGTTCCATTGATCATTGGTCAGGGTAGACCCTATTTCAATTCTATTATGAGATTTATATTTTGCCAATCAATAAAAACACCACGTCAATTTTTTCATAAGATACATCTATTAATAATTGATAATAGACTTGTCGCGACTATTTTTAACACAATTTTAAAAACATGTATTTATATTTAAAAATTTCTATTGCAGTGTACGTTTGTTAACAACAGAGAACATATTATTCAAAGTTTTAGCAATATGCATTTGCAAAGAAATCCTATTAGAAACCAAAATCCAAAAAGATTAGTTGTTACTAAATTTTTGTCCCCCTTCAGTACATACTATAACTCATAATTTTCTAGACGAGAGACTTTTTTTTTTTTTGCTGCGAATAATTTTCATTTTCCTAGATTAGTTTGGGTCCATTTCTTATTTTACAATGATGCCCCTCAAGGGGACTTAGAACTCCATCATATTTTGCTGAAAAAAAAGGGAAATAACTATAGTCACACATGAAGCAAAAATTTAAGGTTGGTCAATTAAGATTTTTTAAAGTAGAGGGACTAGTTTGACGTACGAAATAAAGTTTTACATCAAATTAAGTGAATCCAATGTCTCATTTTTGTAATAGATTCATGAATATGAGCATTAAATGTTGTGTGACAAAATGTAAGACCTAGCACTGTTAATTAATTAATCAATGAGTAATCTTATTTAACCTAAAGATTATAACCTCGCTACTAACAAAACAGTTAGACTTAATTTAAAAAATATATTACATATTATACTATGACTTATATTTTTGTCAGTACGAGGTTATAACCCCGTAAGAATTTTTCTTGATTATTTTAATTGTTGGAAGAGATAGGATCAAAGAGAGTAGATTAAACATCAATAATATATCATCGAGATATTATTGGAGATATTATTTGAAAAATGTTATTAGATCTGGTGGCACTATGTTCATAAATGTTAACAAAATACTACTTGATATTAGAAAGGAAAAAGGAGAATTCCTTAATAAGTTCTGTTCATTTATTACTAATGTTGATGACCATAACACGAGATTACTGCAAGCATAAAGAATAAAAACTAAATTATGTTTTATTCTTCTTGCTTGATTTTGAAATATTCTTAACAAGATTTTAGCTACTTCATATTTTTAACAATTAAAATAACTTTAAAAAATCGTAAAAAATTAAAAAGATTTGATATTCATATTTTCCTCCAACATTTTTTATTAAAAAAAAAACATACACCAAGTCCCTAGAACTACACTCTAGTTGAAACTTAAGGTGAAAGTGTTTCTTTTATATTTAAAAAAAAAAAAAACTAAATTCATCCCATAACATAGTTAATCCTCCTCTCGATTTCAAGCCATGATAAGATACCTAAAACCCTAATAATTGAAAAAGAGAGAGAGCGAGAAAAGCCAAGCCAATATACAGCTCAACATGATAAAAGTAAAAAAAATTAAAATTAAAAAAAAAAAGCAAAACCAGTAAATAATTGGAGGGCTTTTCTTCTTATCCTTTCCACTACTTTCCATCCATGAGAAAGCAGGAAAAAAAAGGGTTCAGAGGCTCCAAAATGGCCAACAAAGCTTCAAAATCTAATGTCAACTGTACAAATATATGGCATCTCAATTTCTTTATTTCCTTTTTCGTTGAATCAAATTACATGGCCGTAATTATTTTGGTGCTACAACCTTTACAGTAATAAAGATATGGTCTAATTCTTTTTTTGACGTCATGAAAAAATTATAAAAAATAAGGGTGACGTCTATTATGACGACAAGGCCACATAATATATTTTCACGTGACGAATATATCACTTCTAGAATATATTATCATATATGACGTCTGCTGCGGTGTACTAACTGATATCGAATAGCCTTATCATTCCCACCAGATTATAGGCGGTGCTGTTAGTTCAAATAAAACTGCTTGACTAGCAAAGGATGTTGTTTTTCAAGTCTCAAATGATCTTTTTTTTTTCTTTTTGTGGGGCCAAAATATCTTTAAAGCTTGATGCGATGAGGGCAATTTCCAAGCCATTAAAGACACGTTGGCTTCCTATCCGGGAAAAAAAAAAGAAAAAAGAAAAAGAAAGAAAAGAAAAAAAGACAGTGATTTTCAGCAGGTCATGTCAAAAATAAAATAAAATAAAATTGTGGGTTCGTGGTAGTAAAACCCCAGAGAGAACCGACAATTTTTATTCCCTTTTAACCCTTTCTTTTTCCTTCGCATACGTCCACCGACATTGTTTTCCCTGCTCCCCACTTTCCATATCCAAGCCAAAATTTTGTCAATTGCCCATTTAATTTTCTGACAAAAATTAAATACCGTTTTCCGGCCCTGATGGTGGATTAACGTGGAACGTGCACTTAAAATGCGCCGGCGTTGTTTGATAACATTAGTTATTAGTTGAAATTAATAATTTTTTACTATTATAATATAAACTTTTTCTATGATATTATCTTTTTTATAATGTTTAAATTTTAATTTAGTTTTTAAAAATTCTCATCACTAATCTAGTAAAATATTTAGTAAAATGGTGAGAGCTATTTGTTAGAACTGTTTTTACTGTCGTATATGAGAGCTTTATATCGTAACAATTTTTTTATTATTACTATAACATGTGAGACCTTTACACTGTTTATAACTGAAAAAGTGGTGTAGACTATTAGTTGTCAAACACCACATAAGGGCGAAAAGTTTTCTTTTTCTTTTTTAGTGTATGTTGAAACTAAAATACCATAACATATAAAAATTTTATACTGCAATAGTCTTTTGTTTAGTACTGTAAGATATAAAAGCTTATTAGTTAAAACTAAGTTCCCGTTTTCAAAGAAAGCATATTTCGTTGGAACAGAACAAGCTTCAATTTTCAAAGTGAGCAAACGAAAGAACACAAAGAGAATAATTAAACGACTGAAATTTTATTTATTATTTATTTTAATTTTTTTTAATATCCAACTCTGTGTGTGTGAAATAGAGACCGACTTTCACACCCAGACACCATGAGTCGTTGTCAAAAAAAAAAAAAGGAAAAAAAAAAGACAACCATGCATAATTTTTATTGGTTATTGGTAAAAGACGTAGAAAAAGCCAAAAAAAAGGGACTTCTGTTAATTAATGGACTGGAATGGAAGATGACGTTGAATTCGAAATTTGGAGTCAGAAAAAAAAAGGAGGGAATTGAGCATTTACGGCTACCCACTTCTCACCGAATTGGCAGACCAAGGCCAATCACTGATTAATGTACAATTAGAAACGAAAATGAAATGCTTTTAAAAATAATTAAAGAAATAAAATGAATGGCAATTATTTTTATATAGTATATGCAAAACAAAATATTTCACAGAAAACATTAAGACCCGTTTGATTAGAAATTTAAATCATAATTTGAATTATTTTGTTACAGTATTTTCTTTTATAAAAATTTAAATCTTCATTCAAATACTCTACTCAAATACTCGAACTAAACAGGTCTTAAATTTTGTTTGGAATTTGATTTGAACCAAAAAAATGTTGATTATATGAGTAGGATTTCTTTTGACTTATTTTGAGTGTGTCTGGTAACAAAATTAAAACGAATTTATTGTAATATATAAAATTTTATATTGTTAAAACTATATAGTTAGAATAGTGCTGTTGTTTAACAAAGCAATGGGCCCTTTCCATTACGTTTAAAAAACGCAAAAACCTTGATAATTACCATATTTTTAGAACTAACACGTGTCATTTTGCCTTTAAAAGTCTGATATCACGTGTCTGCCGTCGCGTCATTTTGCCTTCCACTGTCCGGTCGTTTAGGTCGAAAACAAGTTTTTACTTCCAAAATTTTGCTGTCGTTTGTTTCCAGAAAACAACATATCGTTTGTCCGCGAAAGTTCGTGGTCGTCTTTGGGAAACGACATGTCTTCTTCGTTTAGAACTCTACTGTCTTTTACGTCGTTTTTATTATTACTTGTTCTAGTCCACATCTCCTGCTGCATGAATAGACGTCGTCCGACCGTCCGAGTCTCATTTTACAGAAATACGCGTCGTCGTCCGTAAAGAAATGTCGTAGTTGAACTATTTCCTTTTCCCACGTTTCGTTAGCGATGAAAAACGACATCTCCTTAACGTTCACAAGACTGATGGTGGTACGACCAATAAACGACATTCCGTTTGTTTGAGAAAGGTAAAAATGCAGTTCATTCAGGACTGTTCTGGGGCATGATTAATAAATACGGCCATTCGTAGTCAGATTAGATTGTATTTATAGGACGTTATTTAATGTTTTGGAACTCGGAAGATATTGAGGAACATTCATACTCATAAATGAAAAACAATAAAAATTTAGGTGACATTCTACATTTTTTTTATATGCATTCTTTATGGTCGATATTTACAGGTTTTGTTTACTTTTAACTAGTTTACTAGTATAACATGACAAAAACTTCTAAGTAAATTAGGTATATAACTTTTTTACTATTATTATTGCTTTTTACTATTTTTTTTCTTCATTTTATTTCTCTTAACTAAAAAAACTAAAATATCCTTAAATAATACGTTTGTCTAACCTTAATCTAAAATACTTGTGATTAATTATGTTTATAACTTTTTAGAAGTAATTTGTTTCAAACTTTTTTTATAAAAGTGGTAAAATTAAAATTAAAAACGATACCATGATGTATTATTTGTCCAATTGATATTCATGAATACAAAGGCGACTGTTTTTTTTTTTTGTCTTTCAAAAGGTCTGTCGATAGGCAACCATGAACCAAAACTGATATGAGTGGATTTTGGTCGACTGGGCTGCTCAACAGATAGAGGAAAAAATGGGCTTTTAGATCCAAAAACCACATGGGTCTTGCCTAATGGCCCATCAGTTTTCAAGCCCATGTCTGATCTGAAACGTACACCGTGGATTGGAAGCCTAATCCATACACGTCTTGTTTTGTTTTTCTGTTTTTTGTTTTTTTGGCTAGATTTGTTTTGTTTTTTGTTTTATTGTTTGTTAAGCTAAATAAATAAATAAAAGTGTTGACTGCGTAAAAATACAGCAGGCTCCTATGATGTAAGAAGGAATGGTGGTTGGCACTTCTTGGATTCTCCAAATTAAATTAAACTCTACACCTTGCCTCTTTCTTTTCCTTTTTTGATTCTGAATAACAAAGTTCTGAGGAAGAACAAAAGATGTCTGGCGAGTGCTTGGAATTTTTTCACTTTTTGTTACGATTTTAAATCCATTTATTTCTTCTATTTCCTTTCAAACTACTATGGAGTATTTAGAAAAGACAAAAAAATGAAATGAAATGCTTTTACTCCTAGTTTCTTTTTTGCCTAGACCGTGCTTCTAGCTGGCTTCCTTTTGTCTAGCCCTTTGCCAAGTGCAATTCCAATTTAGTTTTATCAACAATTGATTTATGCGTTTTTGTTAACTATTGTATTTCGTTGAATACTTTAATCTTTTAAAATGTGTTAATATAGACTATGAAAGGACAATCTATATCACAAATGGGTTGTATAGCATAAAAATGTCTTTCTTTCTCCTCTTTTTAGGATGCGTTTAGGGTTCGATACTCTACGTCTCTACTTTAAGACTTATGTTCAATCAATGCATTGTGTTACATTGGGTGTGTGGGCCATAAGACTTACAAAATGATGAAGAGAATAAAGGGTGTGATGACATCAATGATCTCCTTTTATTACCAAATTAAAAAAAAAAAACCATAAACTAATATCTCTATACTGACATACAAAATGAAAATTCTCTTTTCTTCATTTTGTTATCCAACCCTTAAAAGTTAGGTGTATGACCATTACGTTTTTCAATTACCTTAAAAATATAACATTTTTAATTTAAAGACATGTATTAAATAGAAAGTCCATAACCCGTCATTTAGTGTAATTATTTCTTTTAACATTCATTTTTAATGTATTTATGGCAGAGAATGATGCAGAAAAATCCAATAGATCTGAGGTTCCAAGTAATAATTCTTGAGTCATTTACATAAGTGTCTAATTATAAGGCAGTGAATGTAAAACTGTATACAAACTATTTTAATTACAAATTTGTCTATTAGACTACATATAAGGACCACTATAGCCTTGAATTGAAACAAAGAAGAATCAACATCTATAATTTTTTATTGAAACATAATAAATTTGGATGTTTTCATTAATAGGTAATTATATTGATTAGATAATTCGGATTCTTTTATTTAGACTATTAAAATTTCATTATTATTTTTTTAAAAAACAAACAACCGTCCTGAGAAGATTATGATGAGCAACACAAAAATATACAATTAGCAATTAATGGGGACAAAAAAGAAAAAGCAATCAATTTGAGAATCAAACAAACTGATTCAATTAAGGAAAATAAGCTAATGCAACAAAATAAATGAGCAACTGTGGCCATGCGTGAATAAAAAAGGAAGTAAACAAATAGTGAGTAGTTGCTTCATTATTTAAAAAAATGAAAAAATAAAAAGCTTCATTAATAGAAAATTAATGTGAAAATGGAAAACTAGCAAATAGAAACATAAAAATAATGAAAAAGGACAGGGAAACTATTGTTTTTCACAATATTAAACCGAGAAAATTATTTATCATTATTGTAATTTATATATCATTATGACAATAACTACGGTAATCTTTATATTTATAATTACCGTAATTTATAGCTTTCTACACATGACAACTATAAATTATTCATGGATAATTATCTTCTAAGTTTTTTTCCTTTCAGGAGTTAGAAAACTAAATAGTATTTACAATTTATGCTGACAAGAAACTCAGATAATAAACCATCTATTAGGGAGAAATTGTACAAACTAAAAATAATCTTTATATATCATAATTTATATGTCATTATGGTAATGATCATGACAGCTTTCTATACATGACATTTTGAATTTATTTGGGCATAATTATTTTCCAAGTATTTTCCTTTTTGGAGTTAGAAAATGAAAAGTATATTTATGCGTAGGAGAAACTCTATTAAAAAATGAACATCTATTAGGAGAATTTGTGAAGACTATAAGGGCCCGTTTGTTTAGTGGTTCGAATCACGGTTTGAAACATTTTGCTACAGTATTTTCTCTCATAAAAATTTAAATCTTCATTCAAATACTTGAACCAAAAAGCCTCTAAATAATAATACTTAAATTTATCATTACTATAATTTATATATCATTATAACAACGATGGTTAAGAAATTGTTGAGGATAGAAACAAATATGAATGATAACATCTTGAATGAATATGTAAGATAAGTGCAAGGTGAATGTGAACATGAATGATCCTTAAAGAATCAAAAAGTCTAAGAATCAATGGCCATGGCAACATCAAAGGTGAATCTGAACCAAACATAAATCAATGGCAACATAAAAAATTGTTGAAACGTAATAAATAATAAAAAATATGTTATATAATTGAATAAATACTTGCTGATATAAATTTGATGTGCGTGAGCCAAAAAAACCCATAAAATCCTACTAAAAAAAAGGTCAACGAATAATTAATACAAATGAACCAACAAAAAAAAAAAACAAATTAACTAACCCAGGGTACATAAAAAAAGGACAGAGTCAGCATATCATTTAATAAAATACCAATATGATAATGAATAAAAAAATCTCAAAAATTATTTAAGCTTATAAAAATAAACACTAAGGTATAATGGGTATTTCAAGTCATCAAAATTTAAATGATAGATAATATTGTAATATTATTTATAAATAGATAAATTTTGATTCAATAAGCTCAAAACGGGCAATACTTTGCATTTCTTTCCTATTCGGCCCAAGCCCACTGAAAAACATGACGATTGTATCTCCAAATCTTCCCCAGGCCTACGCCCATTAGCAGGGAATGCCAAATTTCCCAACAACTCGTCCACTGTCTTCGGTTGTGGATTAAAGACCCGCAACCACAGTTCATTATATAATCCTCCTGCTTTCCATTTTCCCCGCCACTCAAATATACCTCCTGAGTCTGCAGGTAATTAATTTATTAAGCCCTTATTTAGCTTCTTAGTTCCTCCCTCTCTGTACACACACATACATATATATATATATATATATATATATATATAGTTTCAACGATTATATTTCTAATAAAAACTTTTATTATTAATTGTTTAATATAAATCTTACGGTTTTAATAAAGTGAGTGAATGACAAAAAAAAATTTATAATAATTAATGATGTTGAATTTTTATCACCTAATTGTTAAATTTATATATATATATAGCATGTAATATGAATAATATGAGCATGTCACAATTGAAAAAAAATTAGAAAATAAGAAAAACAGATACAACAAAACCTTCAATTAAAGCAACGTAACGTAGAAATTAGATGGAAAATGATTGAGGCACGTGTAGGTCACGCTTTCCTTAAAACAGATTCGTCCCCTCCGGTTGTGCACGAGGATTCGACGGACTTCTGCTCCCAGGATACAACGACTAGCAACGGAATCTTCAGCACTATCGGATACCATTTCGTCGAACTTAAAACTGCTTTTTCTTCTATCACCAAAAACGACTACAACAAAAACTAGATGGAACTTGAAAAACAAAGGAAAAACTCTATGACTTGGTGAGTGCAAATTCTATGTATTTGTGTGTGTGTCAAACATGTGGAGGAGAGTTCATTATATAGGCTTAAGAGAATAGACGTTACAATCCACATTATAATGAGGCATTATTCAGAATTTATGTGCATAATGACACCGGTTGCAACCTTCTATTTTCCATGATAATGGTGATCATAATCTCCCATTAAACCATTGGTTGTAACCCTCTATTTTTCATGATAATGAGGCATTATAATGCCTCACATTATAATGAGGCATTATTCAGAATTTATGTGCATAATGACACTGGTTGCAACCTTTTATTTTCCATGATAATGGTGATCATAATCTCCCATTAAACCATTGGTTGTAACCCTCCATTTTCTATGATTATGAAGCTCACAATCACCTATTAAACTATGCATTTGGGTGTTAGAGCATGAGGTTTATGACCTCCAATAATCTCCACTAATGAGCATCAATTTCTCATTCACCCAATTGCCATTTTTCCAACAATCCCACACATGAATGAAATTGACAAACTACAAGGGAAAACAAAGACATTACATAGTGATAGAGTTTTACGGTTAATACTTGCATATGATAGGTAGGTATTAACCCTTGAACCTTCCCTTGTGAAAGTATGTTTACTTTACTAGCTGACCAGTAGACGCGATGTCCTTGAACTGTTCTGCCATTTGTGTAAACGATAACATACCTCACACAGATATTTTCCTGACACAGTTTCAGTTCTCATGGTTATGTTTACTTTGGCCATGAACATCTCCTTGGTTCTGCAAGAGTTTCTAAAGAATTGAGCCCTAGCAATTCTCCTTTGAAGCGGCCACACTTCTCTCTCACATAGGTGATTTCCTATTTAAGAGTAACTCGTATTACTCCGCTCGAATTCCAACGTATTCGATGCTTTAGAATCATTAAAAGCAAATTGCTTAACCTTTCCTTATGGGTATCACTGTTTTTATATAAGAATGGGTTGGGATAACCCCCACAGTGATCTTACTCGGTCTATTCAGTTTAGTTGTCCCATTGAACCTAGATCTTGGGATCTCTAGTCAACAAGGTTGGGTTTCCACTGTTTCGACCTATTCTTTTATGGGCTTAAGTCCCATTCCTCTTGATGTTTTCTCAACTTGATCTCTATTCAGTCCTTTAGTTAACGGATCCGCAATATTTTCTTTAGACCTTACATAGTCTATTGTCATGACTCCAGTCGAGATCAGTTGTCTAACGGTATTATGTTGACGACGTATATGTCTCGACTTACCATTATACATCATATTCTGTGCCCTACCAATAGCAGACTGATTATCTGTCACGCCCCGGAGTACGGGAGGTGACGTGGCGGAATATTTAGGTTAATTAAAAGAGAATTTAATTGAAATTAAGGGTTTAAAAATCCAATTAAGCAAGAATTAAAGAGATTTTTCCACCACATTTGATAAAGAATTTAAAATCATTAAACAAATAACAATAATTGAATAAAAACCGCGAATATGGGTTCCACAACCCACAACTTGTGCACACACATGGTACTGACAATATCATAAATACAATCACAGTCCAGGTACGAATAAAGTTAAGTCTTACATGCCTTGATTAATAAATACAGAATGTAAATAAATTCTCCTATTGCTCCTGAGTTCGGTCCGAAGAATCTTCTCCAAACCTAAATGGGAAACCACCTAGAGGAGGGAAATTTAAAACAATAAAACGTGAGCGAAAGGCTCAGTAGGACTAAGTTCTATAAAATAATTTAATGCAAAGAAACATAACATTATCAGGAGTTTTACAGAAAGGGAACTTGAATAAATAAATAAATAAATTGAGTAGAACCGTTCTGACACAGAACAGTCTACTCGTCAAATCAAAACACCAATTTACTTTTACCTAGGCAAACCATGATATCACCACCGTAGTGGCCCAGCTGAGTTTCGGGACCTGCCCCCAAGGTCGATCGCTACACGACCCGATCTCTGATATGGCATCATGCCCATGTGTTTATTATCATTATCATTCAAAACCCAATTACCGAGTGTTGTCAATTACATTTATTATGAAATTCATTTCAGTTCACGGTATATTAAAATATAACCGATAAAACCATTTTCAAACAACCGTTGAAAAATTTTGGATAGAAATCCTTTTCAAAGCCAAATCATTTCAAAACCAGGCTACCAAAGAAATAGGATAGAAGTCCTACCTCGATACTCGTGTCGGTACCCCACACCGTAATCCCGGTCCGCTATACGTTAGCTCCACGGAACCACGAACGATCCTAGATACAAACTAAGTCAATCAATATCTAGTTCGAGACATTCTATGTTACTAAATCATTTCATGATGTCCTAGTGTGCCATTTGTATCATTAAAATCATCCTATAAGGTTGGGATTTAAATCAGGGTTCAAAACAGTGAAAACGGGTAAAAATCACAAAATTTTTCATGCCTCGGTCGGCCTGTCGGACACCCTGCTTCGGCCTGCCGAACTGCACAGTTCGGCCTGCCGGAAACAAGGTTCGGCCTGCCGAACATTTCCCCAGATTCGGCCTGCCGGTCGGAAGAACACCGGCCTGTCGATCATCACTCCGGCCTGCCGAACATGAACTTCGGCCTGCCGAACTGGGAAAACCCAGAAATCCCAGCCACGGGTTTCTCGATCCCCAAAATCCAAATCTTGTTTCTAACCTGTTTTTCTCAAATCCCAGGCATGAAAAACAACTATAGTTGATAGAAAAACATTCTAAAACATGTTTGGAATCATTTAAACAACATTTAAACTCAAAATCCTCAAAAATCCGAAAATGAGAAAAAGAGGAGAAAAATGAAAAATCTTGAATCCAATCCGTTTTTCTTCAATCTAGGCTTAGATTCTAGTTGTTCTAAGCTCATTTAACACAAATCCACGGTTTTCTAAGTTAAAACAAACTTAGATTTTCAAAAACACACGAAATCAAAAATTTTGTAAAAAGTTTAGAAATTTCGAATCTAACCTCGAATCGAAGCTTTAATCCGCGTTCTCGGTCGCCGAATCACGTCCCCGAGCTTCCTCCTTGCTGTTCCGAAGCTTGGATTCGAATGGAAATCAAAGATTTTTGAAAGAGATTGAGAGAGAGAGAGGGACTGCCGAGAGAGAGAGAGAAGAGAGAGAGAGTTGAAACGTGAGTGAGGAGAGAGAGAGAAAAGAGAAATAAATAGAGAAAGTCGGTGGGCGGTTTTACTGTACGAAAACCATGTGCCGCCCACGGTTTTGCAAAACGGAGTATTTTTAACATTTTACAAATTGTCGTGTTTTAAAACTCAAAACATCATTTTAAATCAACAAGGAATCTTTTGAACACATCAATTTAACAAAACAACCAAAAACTAAAAATCCAACCAAATAATCTAATTAAAGTTAAAACTTTAATTATGGCACACTAATTCATCATTTACATTACATTAATATTAAATAAATTTCGGGACGTTACAGCTCTCCACCCCTTAAAGAAATTTCGTCCTCGAAATTTACAACTCATCTCAAAAACAAAACAAATGCGGCTACAGCTCCCGCATACTCGACTCTAACTCCCAAGTGGCTTCATCAACCCCGTGATGCTGCCACACGACCTTTACCAACGGTATCTCACGACGACGCAAGCTAATCACTTTCCGGTCGATAATCTGAATTGGCACTTCTTCGTACGTCGTATCCTCCTGAACCTGCACATCGCGAAACGATACTATCTTATCCTGCCCAGGTGGACATTTCCTAAGCATCGACACATGAAACACATCGTGCACATGAGAAAGTTCGGGCGGAAGATCAAGCCGATAAGCGACCACACCAACACGCTGAGTGATCTCGAACGGCCCAATATACCTCGGCGCGAGCTTCCCACTCACTCCGAACCGCATAGTTCCCTTACGAGGCGACACCCTCAAGAGAACAAAATCTCCAACCGCGAACTCTAAGGGTCTACGTCTCCTATCTGCGTAGCTCTTCTGCCGACTCTGAGCTGCTCTCAACCGATCCCGAATCACCGCGACTTTCTCGTTGCTGTCACGAATCTCATCTGGCCCAAGAATAACTCTATCTTCTGGCTCGGCCCAACACACAGATGACTGACACGGTCGCCCATACAATGCCTCAAATGGTGCCATACCGATACTCGCCTGATAACTATTGTTGTACGCGAACTCCGCCAAATGCAAACATTGCTTCCAATTCCCGCCGAAGTCCAACGCACAAGCACGCAACATATCCTCGAGAACCTGAATAACCCGCTCAGACTACCCATCAGTCTGAGGATGAAACGCCGTACTGAAGTTCAAATCCGTACCCAAAGCCTCCTGAAAACTCCTCCAGTACTTAGCATTAAACCTGGTGTCTCGATCAGAGGTGATGGACAAAGGAACTCCATGCAACCTCACAATGTTCTGCATATACAACTCCCCGAGAATCTTCCTAGAACACGTCGACTTAAACGGAATGAAATGTGCCGATTTCGTCAACCTGTCGACCACAACCCAAACTGCATCGTGCCGCTGCTCCGTCCTCGGCAAACCTGTGAGGAAATCCATCGTCACATGCTCCCATTTCCACCCTGGAATAGGAAGCGGCTGAAGCTGACTTGCAGGCTTCTGATGCTCAGCTTTCACCTGAAGACACGTCGAACACTTGGCCACGTACTCGCGAACATCTTTCTTCATGCCTCTCCACCAATAGTGCCTCTTTAAATCACGATACATCTTGGTGCTCCCCGGATGAATAGCAAACTGAGACCTATGAGCTTCGTCTAGAACGGCTTTCGTCACCTCGGCGATAACTGGAACTGCAAGACGCTCCCGGAAGTACAACGATCCATCTGCATGCACGCTCCATTCCTCGAACTGCTCCCCGTTCTGAATCCGCGACCAAATCCCCTGCAAATGTCGATCCTGCAACTGACCTTGCTTCACCATCCGAACAAGAGCTGGAGTCGCTCCCACATGATACAACAAAACTCGATCACCGTCTTCATGATACTGTAGCCGATACTCACTCACTGTCGCATCCCTGCTCCAGTCCTCAAAAATCAAACAAGCGAGAATCCCTGAAGACTTCCTGCTAAGCGCGTCCGCGACCACATTAGCTTTTCCGGGATGATACTGCAACGCGAAATCATAATCCTCCATGTACTCTACCCATCTGCGCTGCCTCAAGTTGAGATCCCTCTGAGTGAACAAATGCCTCAAACTCTTGTGATCGGAGAAGACCTGAAACGATGCTCCATACAAGTAACATCTCCAAATCTTCAGCGCGTAAACCACCACTGCCAGCTCTAAATCGTGAGTAGGATAATTCCGCTCGTGAGGTCGTAGCTGTCTTGATCCGTACGCAACCACACGTCCATGCTACATCAACACGCATCCAAGTCCGCGCCCTGAAGCATCAGCATAAACCTCATACGGCTCATCACTGCTAGGAATAATCAACACTGGAGCTAAAGTCAACCGGTTCTTCAATTCCTGAAAAGCAGACTCACAGTCTTCATCCCACTCAAACCTGACATTTTTCTTGGTCAACCTCGTCAACGGAGCTGTAATCTTCGAAAAGTCCTTTACAAATTTCCTGTAATATCCAGCAAGACCTAAGAAGCTGCGAATTTCTGCTACATTCCTTGGTCGTTCCCATTCCAATATAGCTTCAATCTTGGACGGATCCACTGAAATACCATGCTCCGAGATGACATGACCCAGAAATTTGACCTCAGTCAACCAGAACTCACATTTTTCCCTCTTAGCATACAACTGGTGCTCCCGCAGAGTCTGAAGCACGATCCGAAGATGCTGCTCATGCTCCTCCCAAGTCTTAGAATACACTAGAATATCATCGATGAACACGATCACAAACTGATCCAGATACGGCCTAAATACCCTGTTCATCAGATCCATAAAAGCTGCCGGAGCATTTGTCAACCCAAAAGACATAACCAGAAACTCGAAGTGCCCATATCGAGTCCTAAAAGCTGTCTTGGGAATATCTTCTTCCTTGATCCTGAGCTGATGATAACCTGAACGCAAATCAATCTTCGAGAAGTATCGCGAACCTCCCAACTGATCAAATAGCTCATCAATCCTAGGCAAAGGATACTTGTTCTTCACCGTAACACGATTCAGCTGTCGATAATCCACACATAACTTGAGAGTCCCATCGTGCTTCTTAGCGAACAAAACTGGTGCTCCCCATGGAGATGTGCTATTCCGAATATATCCTTTATCAGTAAGCTCCTGAAGTTGCTTCCTTAATTCCTTCATTTCTGCCGGCGCCATCCGATAAGGTGCCATGGAAATCGGTGATGTCCCTGGAAACAACTCGATACCAAACTCAATCTCCCGATGCGGTGGTAATCCTGATAACTCGTCGGGGAAGACATCCTCGAACTCACCAACCACCGGAATCGCTACACTACTACTCGAAACATAGGGCTCGCAATCTAGATTGGCAAGAAAAGCAGAACAATCTAGATTCCTTCGCCCTCCTAGACATGACTTCATGAGACGCTCACTCATTAGCCAATCACCACCACCCTGGTAAGTGATTACCGTCCCCCTATCAGACACTAGGGTCACTTTTCTAAGTTGGCAGTCCACAACTGCACTATACTTGGACAACCAGTCCATCCCTAAAATCACATCATAGGAACTCATGGGGAGTATAATCAAATCACTTTTCAAAATCTCATCCCCAATCTTTATTTTACATGATTTACACATACAATTCACACACACCCGCCCCAAGGGAGAAGTTATAACTAGGGGTTCCTTAAACTCTTCTACTTCTAATCCCAAGGCATGTACAAAGGAACTCGAAATGAGAGAATGAGAGGCACCGGTATCAAATAAAACGCGAGCTAAAGATCTGGAAACCAAAACCATACCATCGACAACCGCGTTACCAATCTGAGAATCTGACCCTCCAGATGCCATTGCATGAACCTGTACTGGCGCTTTTCCTTTTCCTCTACCAACATTACTGGGTCCTGCATTACTCGGCCGATGCTGCTGAGATGGAGACGACTGCACACTACCTGTACTCGGAGCTCTATACTGAGGAACACTACGCTGAAAATACTGCGGCTGCTGCCCCCGTGCCGGATATGAGAATTGCTGAGGAGAAAACTGCGGATACTGCAACTGCGGGTACTACGGAGGCGGAGGTAGGGTCTGAGGCTGAGGCTGAGATGAACGACTGGCATCCTCCCCGGTCTGCGATCCAAGACGAGCACTCCTGATCGGGCAATTCCTCTTGATGTGTCCGGGCTGCTGACAGAAATGACAATGGAAGCTGTAGGATTGCTGCGCCCGCTGCCAGACGAACTGCTGCTGCCACTGGTCGCACCACCTTGCTTGCCTTTCCCCGGAGCTGGACGACTACTAATGCTCTTCCTACCACTCCTCTGCGGTCCTTCTGAAGCCTTGGCTCGGTCCTCACAATACTGCACATAATCATTCTCCACGGAGATCGCCGACGACACAAGCTCTCCGAAACCCCTAAGCCGTAGAGCAACCAACTGCCGCCGAATAGGAGCCTTGAGTCCTTCCTGAAACTTGATGCATTTCTCACGCTCCGATGCCACAGCTGATGGAGCAAACCTAGCCAACTCGTTAAATCTTGCCTCATACTCCCGAACTGAAAGATCACCCTGCTGCAATCTATAAAACTCAGCTGCTTTCTGATCTCTATATCCCTGCGGAAAATACCGATCATAGAACAGATCCTCGAACTTGTCCCAACCGATATCGCCACCGCGCTCCAGACGCTTAGTTTGTTTCCACCAAGTGTTAGCGCCACCCTCGAGCTTATACGCCGCAAATTCCACACGATACTCCTCAGGCACACCAAGGGTATCAAGATGCTTCAAGATCGAATCCAACCAATACTCTGCTAACTGCGGATCCCCATTGCCATCAAAAGTCAGAATAGACGCCCGCCGAAATTCCTTAAAGAAAGCATGCCGACTACCAACACTGGAGTCTTCCGGTCTAGTCCTGGCTGCCATCAGCCGGAAAGCCGCAATCATAGACCTCATCAGGCCCTCATCATTTCTGAACTCGGCATCAGCTGTCGAACGACGTCTAGGTGCCATTCTCTCACTTCTGAAAACAAAATTGGACTGTCAGAGGTATTTCATTGTCAAACCTATGTGTGCACAATTCCCAAGGTTCATAACCTTGAGCTCTGATACCATTCTGTCACGCCCCGGAGTACGGGAGGTGACGTGGCGGAATATTTAGATTAATTAAAAGAGGATTTAATTGAAATTAAGGGTTTAAAAATCCAATTAAGCAAGAATTAAAGAGATTTTTCCACCACATTTGATAAAGAATTTAAAATCATTAAACAAATAACAATAATTGAATAAAAACCGCGAATATGGGTTCCACAACCCACAACTTGTGCACACACATGGTTCTGACAATATCACAAATACAATTACAGTCCAAGTACAAATAAAGTTAAGTCTTACATGCCTTGATTAATAAATACAGAATGTAAATAAATTCTCCTATTGCTCCTGAGTTCGGTCCGAAGAATCTTCTCCAAACCTAAATGGGAAACCACCTAGAGGGGGGAAATTTAAAACAATAAAACGTGAGCGAAAGGCTCAGTAGGACTAAGTTCTATAAAATAATTTAATACAAAGAAACATAACATTATCAGGAGTTATACAGAAAAGGAACTTGAATAAATAAATACATAAATTGAGTAGAACCGTTCTGACACAGAACAGTCTACTCATCAAATCAAAACACCAGTTTACTTTTACCTAGGGAAACCATGATATCACCACCGTAATGGCCCAGCTGGGTTTCGGGACCTGCCCCCAAGGTCGATCGCTACACGACCCGATCTCTGATATGGCATCAAGCCCATGTGTTTATTATCATTATCATTCAAAACCCAATTACCGAGTGTTGTCAATTACATTTATTATGAAATTTATTTCAGTTCACGGTATATTAAAATATAACCGATAAAACCATTTTCAAACAACCGTTGAAAACATTTTGGATAGAAATCCTTTTCAAAGCCAAATCATTTCAAAACCAGGCTACCAAAGAAATAGGATAGAAGTCCTACCTCAATACTCGTGCCGGTACCCCACACCGTAATCCCGGTCCGCTATACGTTAGCTCCACGGAACCACGAACGATCCTAGATACAAACTAAGTCAATCAATATCTAGTTCGAGACATTCTATGTTACTAAATCATTTCATGATGTCCTAGTGTGCCATTTGTATCATTAAAATCATCCTATAAGGTTGGGATTTAAATCAGGGTTCAAAACAGTGAAAACGGGTAAAAATCACAAAATTTTCCATGCCTCGGTCGGCCTGCCGGACACCCTGCTTCGGCCTGCCGAACTGCACAGTTCGGCCTGCCGAACATTTCCCCAGATTCGGCCTGCCGGTCGGAAGAACACCGGCCTGCCGATCATCACTCCGGCCTGCCGAACATGAACTTCGGCCTGTCGAACTGGGAAAACCCAGAAATCCCAGCCACGGGTTTCTCGATCCCCAAAATCCAAATCTTGTTTCTAACATGTTTTTCTCAAATCCCAGGCATGAAAAACAACTATAGTTGATAGAAAAACATTCTAGAACATGTTTGGAATCATTTAAACAACATTTAAACTCAAAATCCTCAAAAATCTGAAAATGAGAAAAAGAGGAGAAAAATGAAAAATCTTGAATCCAATCCGTTTTTCTTCAATCTAGGCTTAGATTCTAGTTGTTCTAAGCTCATTTAACACAAATCCACGGTTTTCTAAGTTAAAACAAACTTAGATTTTCAAAAACACACGAAATCAAAAATTTTGTAAAAAGTTTAGAAATTTCGAATCTAACCTCGAATCGAAGCTTTAATCCGCGTTCTCGGTCGCCGAATCACGTCCCCGAGCTTCCTCCTTGCTGTTCCGAAGCTTGGATTCGAATGGAAATCAAAGATTTTTGAAAGAGATTGAGAGAGAGAGAGGGACTGCCGAGAGAGAGAGAGAAGAGAGAGAGAGTTGAAACGTGAGTGAGGAGAGAGAGAGAAAAGAGAAATAAATAGAGAAAGTCGGTGGGCGGTTTTACTGTGCGAAAACCATGTGCCGCCCACGGTTTTGTAAAACGGAGTATTTTTAACATTTTACAAATTGTCGTGTTTTAAAACTCAAAACATCATTTTAAATCAACAAGGAATCTTTTGAACACATCAATTTAACAAAACAACCAAAAACTAAAAATCCAACCAAATAATCTAATTAAAGTTAAAACTTTAATTATGGCACACTAATTCATCATTTTCATTACATTAACGTTAAATAAATTTCGGGACGTTACATTATCACAATGTATGCATATTGCAGGCATAGGTTTAGGTCATTCAGGGATATCCTCCAAGAAATTCCTTAGCCATTTAGCTTCTTCACCACTTTTATCCAAGGCTACAAATTCAGATTCCATAGTAGATCTATTTATTACCGTCTGCTTTGAGGACTTCCATGAAACTGCTACGCCTCCCAAAGTGAATACATATCCACTTATAGCTTTAGAATCCTGTATATCAGATATCCAACTCGCGTCAGAATACCCTTCAAGAACAACAGGATCTCTTGTATAATGTAGCCCATAATTTTGAGTATACCGTAAGTATCTAAGTACTCTAACAATCACTTTCCAGTGATCATCTCCTGGATTACTCGTGAATCTACTCAGACTACTTACAACATAGGCAATATCTGGTCTTGTACAATTCATTAAGTACATTAAACTGCCTATCACTCTAGCATATTCCACCTGCGATATACTTTCTTCTCTATTTTTGGATAGATGTTGACTAGTATCAATTGGTGTTTTGGCCACGCCAGTGTTATTTTTATTAAATTTGTCAAGTATCTTGTCCACATAGTGTGACTGGCTCAAAATGAGTCCATCAGGCGACCTTTTGATTTTGATTCCTAAAATCACATCGGCAGGTCCCATGTCTTTTATGTCAAACTTAGAGTTCAACATATCTTTAGTAGATTTGATCATTCGATCATTGCTACCGACGATTAGCATGTCATCTACATACAGACAAAGAATAACATATCTATCGTCTGTTCTTTTGACATAAACACACTTGTCACACTCATTAATTTTGAAACCATTTGACATCATAACATTGTCAAATTTCTCATGCCATTGCTTTGGTGCTTGTTTAAGCCCATACAAAGACTTCACCAATTTGCAGACTTTCTTTTCTTGTCTTGGAGCAATACAACATTCTGGTTGTTCCATATAAATTTCCTCTTCAAGGTCTCTATTAAGAAAAGCAGTCTTTACATCCATCAGATGTGCTTCAAGATTCTGCAAAGTGGCAATCACCAAAATCATTCCAATGGAGGTTATTCTTGTCACAGGAGAATAAATATCAAAATAATCAAGGCCTTCTTTTTGTCTATAACCTTTTATAACAAGTCTAGCCTTATACTTGTCAATTGTTCCAACAGCTTTCATTTTGCGTTTGAAAATCTACTTAGAATCTAACAGTTTACTTCGTGGAGGAAGGTCCACTAATTCCCAAGTATGATTATGCATGATGGAATCAATTTCACTCTTTATGGCTTCTTTCCATAAAAGACCCTCAGATGAGCTTACAACTTCTTTGAAAGTTTGAGGTTTAGCCTCTAGCATGTAGGTCAGAAAGTCAGGTCCAAATGATTTTTCTGTCCTTGCCCTTTTGCTTCGTCTAGGCTCTTCCTCTTCATAGTCGGTTTCAACTTCTTGATGATCATGACTATTCTCTCCAATAGTCTCAAATGTTCGTTTAGATGAACTTGGACCATCCTCTTTGGATTTGCAAGGAAATACATGTTCAAAAAATGATGCATTCCTAGATTCCATTATCGCGTTCTTGTGAATCTTAGGGTTTTTAGATTCATACACAAGGAACCGATAAGCACTACTATTGTGGGTATAACCAATGAAGATGCAATCAACTGTTTTTGGACATATTCTCATCTTTTTTTGTGTGGGTACCATTACCTTTGCAAGACACCCCCACACTCTTAAGTATTTGTAGGAAGGCTTTCTACATTTTCATAATTCATAAGGGGTCTTGTCTTCTTTCTTTTGGGGAACCTTATTTAAAAGGTAATTAGTCAATAAAATGGCTTCCCCCCACATGTTCTGTGGCAATCCAGAACTTATCAGCATCGCATTCATCATATCCTTTAAGGTACGATTTTTGCGTTCAGCTACACCATTTGATTGAGGTGAATAGGGTGGCGTAACCTCGTGAATAATACAATATTGTGCGCAAAATTCACTAAATGGTTCTACATATTTACTACCGCGGTCACTTCTTACTATCTTAATTTTCTTATTAAGTTGGTTTTCAACTTCTTACTTATAGAGAACAAATTTCTCAATAAATTCATCTTTGCTTTTAAGCAAATATACATAGCAATATTTTGTGCTATCATCTATGAATGTGACAAAATATTTGTTCCCACCTCTAGTTTAAATAAATTTTAAGTCACAAACATCGCTATGTATCAAATCAAGTGGCTCAGTATTTCCATCAATCATTTGGTATGAAGATCTTGTTAGTTTTGCCTCTACACATATTTCACATTTGTGTTTGGGATCAATATTAAACGTAGGTATATGATCCAAGTTAATTAATAGACACAAAGTATCATAATTACCATGACCTAGTCTACCATGTCATAAATTAGAAGACTTAAGCATATAAGTGGAAGACTTTTAATTTTTATTGATGGAATTGGGCTTGACAGCCATTACATTTATTTTCCACATCCCATCTTTCACATAACCCTTTCCCACATGCATTCCATGTTTAGACAAAACCATTTTATCAGCTTCAAAAACCATCTTGAAGCCATGTGAACTCAACAGAGGTCCAGAAATGAGATTCTTTCGAATATCAGGCACATACAACACATTTTGCAGCTTGACTTCCTTGCCTGATGTCATTTTTAGAAACACCATCCCTTGGCCCTTGATCTCAGATGTGCTAGAGCTGCCCATATATAGCTTCTCCCTAGAATCTGACAGTACAAGTTCAACAAAAGCAGCTCCATCATAGCAGACATGGCGTGTGGCCCTAGTGTCTAGCCACCACTCCTTTGGGTTGGAGCCCACCATGTTGACTTCAGAGACCACTGCAAAGAGACTGATGTCTGACACTTCTTGTGTGATGGTGTCCACCACATTAGCCTCTTTCTTCTTGTTCCTCTTTGGTAGTATACAATCTGCCAACTTGTGAACCACCTTGTCACAGTTGAAGCACTTCCCTTGGAATTTCTGCTTCTTTGAAATTCCTCCCTTAGGATCCAGCTTGAACCCCGACTTGTTCTTCTTATTCTTTGAGCTTTTTTCATGCTCCACCACATTTGCTTTGGCAACAGACTTGTTAGAATTCTTTTTCTTAGATCCTTTATGGTCTTCCTCCATGCGAAGTCGAATAATAAGACCTTCAACGCTCATTTCCTTATGCTTGTGTTTCAGATAGTTCTTGAAGTCATTCCATGCAAGAGGTAGCATCTCTATACTTGCAACTACCTGGAAAGACTCATTAATTACCATTCCTTCTGCATAAATTTCAGGAATGAATAATTGTAGTTATTGAACTTGACAATTACAATCTTGTAATCCACCATTCTGTAGTTCATGAACCGTCCAACTATGAATTTCTTAGCACCAGCATCTTTTATTTTGTATTTATGGTCCAAAGACTCCTATACTTCTTTGGCCTTTTTTTTCAGACTGTACACATTATAAAGTGCATCAGTCAAGCCATTCAGAATATAATTCTTGCACAAGAAGTCAGAATGCTTCCATGCTTCAACAACAAGCAAGGTCTGAGCATCTGTTTCATCCTCTCTAACAGTAGGAGGATCCTCTTTCAAAAATCTCGCAAGATTCAATGCTGTCAAATAGAACAACATTTTTTGTTGCCAAGTTTTAAAGTTCAGTCCATTAAATTTTTCAGGTTTTTCATTGTGGTTCACAGGAACCGTAACCGACAAAGGTTGTGTCGAGGTTGAAGCATGGACCCTAGGAGATGGCATCGGTGTCTCAGAAGTGCTCCCAGTTGGAACATTCTCAGTTGGAACAACATTTATGTTATCACCCATTTTTGAAAATGGAACTAAGAATTAGTCTCCTTTGAAAATTAATTAAAAAGAAACAAATTGATAACAACATAGAGTTAGACAATCTGTAATCAACAACGAAACAAATCAATTATATAACGTAAACAACCTGTTATAATAGAGCGTTTACAAAATGTTTATAACCTATATAATATGTAAACACGTTGGAAAGAAGAAAACAAACTATTTGCATTTAAAGACAAAACTGTTATAAACAGTAAACTATATATATATATATATATATATATATATATATACATTAAATGTCTTGATTGAAAACACAACATAGCAAACTGATATAATGTAAACGTTTTTACAACGCTCATATATATACATAAACAATTAAGAAATAAAACCAATTACATAACAAACAAAACATAAACAAAGAAACTATATAAATTGTTAAATAACTGTAAACAAAAAAAAACCTGTGTAGTATATAACTTATAATTAATTAATATAGAATACAACCAAAAATCATCAAAACATTAACAAAAATGTAAACATGTTATCTTATAACTCAAACTGTTATAAACTGTTGTAAAGGCAAAAACTGTAAACAAGTAGAACGTAAACAAAGAGATAAATGAAACTTATAATATATGATAAATGTTTTAAAAACAAACCTGTTATATACTTAAAAAAAAACTATTATATACTCAAAACATAAGCCAATGCTATATAACTGATATATAACAAAACTGCTATAACATAAAAAAAATAAAGAAACTATTACATATATTATAACAAAACAAAAACTATTATAGCAACTGTCATATAATACAACCTTCATACATATATATACAAATATGTATATAAAACGTAAACAACTAGAAACGAACCAAAACTTTTACAGTTTATGCACATAAAAGTTAACTAATTCTTATATATGTATATATATATATACACACACACATAAAACAAAAACAAAGGATCAGATCAATAAAAGGAAATTTTTTTTTCTTTTTTTTTTATTCAACCTGAATGATCAAATCAAAATGTTCAAACAAAACAAATGTCTATAACAGTAACAAAAGCCAACATTAGAAGCCAACCAAATTTATGGAAGTTGAAATGTAACAAAATGGTCATAACCAAATATGCAAGCAAACAAAAATCTATAGTAAGATGAAAATGCGAGAACGAAATCATAAGATCTATTTCTCTATTTTAGTAATCTGTCCATCTTCAAAACGAATCTGTTTTAAGATTGTTAAATTTATATATATATAGCATGTAATATGAATAATATGAACAAGTTACAATTGAAAAAAAATTAAAAAATAAAGAAAACAGATACAACAAAACCTTCAATTGAAGCAACATAACGTGGAAATTAGATGGAAAATGGTCGAGGCACATGTAGGTCACGCTTTTCTTAAAACAGATTCGTCCCCTCCGGTTGTGCACGATGATTCGATGGACGTCTGTCTCCCAGGATACAACGAGTAGCAACGGAATCTTCAGCACTATCGGATACCGTTTCCGTCGAACTTGAAACAGCTTTTTCTTCTATCACCAAAAACGACTACAACAAAAACTAGATGGAACTTGAAAAACAAAGGTAAAACTCTATGACTTGGTGAGTGCAAATTCTATGTATTTATGTGTGTGTCCAACATGTGGAGGAGAGTTCATTATATAGGCTTAAGAGAATAGACGTTACAATTCACATTATAATGAGGCATTATTTAGAATTTATGTGCATAATGACACCGGTTGCAACCTTCTATTTTTCACGATAATGGTGCTCGTAATCTCCCATTAAACCATTGGTTGTAACCCTCCATTTTCCATGATTATGAAGCTTATAATCACCTATTAAACCATGCATTTGGGTGTTACAACATGAGGTTTATGACCTCCAATAATCTCCACTAATGAACATCAATTTCTCATTCACCCAATTGCCATTTTTCCAACACTAATATCATCAATTATTGTTAAAATATATCTTTATGAGAACTGTAACGATTAAAAACAAATTTTTTTATTTTATATATATATTCCATAGTTTCCTATACCGAAGGAGTCCAATGTTGCTCAAAAGTGTTCTTTGTTTCGGCCGCAATGGGGAACCCGATGGAAGATCTATACCCCAACACCGTTGAGTTTCAGTCATGTCCAGGTGCAAACTATGATTCAATATCAGCCATGCCTTTCTTTCAACACTAGTCCCAGGAAGAATTGAGATGGGAAGACTATCAATCCCAAGACACTCTCTCCCCTCCTTCTCTCTTAAATAAAAAAAAAAATGAAAAATGGACACACTATAGAATGTTGTAATTATTTGGAGGCTTTTTTAACTATTTTCAGATATTTCTAGTCAAGATGTTGAAATTAATGAACAAATTACCATTGAAAAAATAAGTTGTCACCTCACTTCAACCATTAGGACGATAAATTTCCTTAAAATCTACCTATTTTCCCATTTTGGCCCTATTATGGAATGCATCATTACCAGCCTTTCAATCATTACAGCCCTTATGTTAATAAATTATTAAGTTTCTTTGAACATTTAATTGTATAATTGACTCACTTCACTAATATAACAAATTGATGTGTAATACTTTTGCAGAGAATGATAAACAAAAGGAAGACACTTGTTTGAAATGCACTCGCAATGGACCAGCCTCTTTCCCTTGGTTCCAGCATTGGTGCTTTCATGGGTTAATATTCCCTTATGTTAATATTACTATTGTAATTGTATCGCTAATGGCAATGAACGCTATCTTCTTTTTGTTAGTGTTCTGTAAACCCAATATCTAAATCCCATTATGTATTTATTATTACCATTAAAAACAACTATTGCATTTGAAAAGCGCAAATGTCCTACCAATTTCAAAAGCCGTAACCTTTTGGCCCTGTTTGTTTTTGTTCTCAAAATTTTTGAAAATATTTTCATACGCTTTATAAGGCAAAAATTTTAAAAATACTCTCAGCACAATTCTTAAAAAATTTTAATTTTTCAAAACAAAAATATTTTCACCTATTTTAAAAACAATACCAAACTGCACCTTTATATTTTTCATGCGTTCTTCTTTTGAAAAGTAGTATGGTGAATTATTAGTTTTGAAAATATTTTTAAGAATACAGATATTGTAAAATGAAAGTGATCAGTAAAACAATCATCCTATGTTTTTTTTTTTTTTAATTTCTTTTATGTACATTCCCATCTTGCAACTAGAGATGTCAAGCCCTCCCCAACATTGTGCAGGGCCAAGCCCTACCTGGTCCTAACGTGTTTAAAAAAAAATGGTATTTTTCTAAAACTTATTGAAGTAATTAATTAAAAATATTTATAACAAATAGCAATAGATAAAAAATTTACTTGTCAAACTGTCTCCATCTCGCTGAAGCTATTGACGCCTGATAGAATAAATTTATTAGTTTCCCTAAGTTATATATCTTGTTAATTTTTGAGTGATTTAATAGTTATGTTTAGTTAAGTTTGAATAAAATTTATTTAATTATGTTTTAAAAATATGCTTTTATGTTATTTTTATTATTATTTTACTATTTATGTATTTTTATTTTTATTTTATGTGTTAGGGAAAGAAAGCATTCTTTGAGGCTAAGGAGCAAGGAGTTGGCAACCCCACGCAACTCAAAGCTTGCTCCAGTGTGAAGAACCAGAGCGTTGGTGGTCCAGTGCCAGCCGAGTCATGTGGTCGTGCAAGTGAACCGAGTCCCTGCACCACTCAAGAGCACACAACTACATGCATCCAATTTCCACGCCATTCTAGCTCAGCTGATATGTGGCCGTGCCCAACGGCCCCTCGCCCCAGCGCCAATGGCCTCTAACTCAAATTTGATGTTGATTTTGAGGCTAATTTGGGGAGAAAACCCCCAAGTTTTTTTAGGAGCTATAAATACCTATTTTTAGGCTTTTGTAAAGGAACATTTGGTGGTTGATTTTAGACACTCATAGTAGCCATTTTGGGTTTCCAAGAAGAAGATAAAAAGAGCTTGAAGATCATCTTTGGAGCTCCATTATTAGTTTATTTCTTTACTTGCTCCTTTCTTTTTGAAATTCCTCTAAATTGCTTGAGTTCTACTATTATGCTTTGGCTTTTGATTTTAGACTTATTTGTAATTATGTATAGCTAAATTTCTTAGTCTAGAGGGCTATGGACCAAAGTTAAAATTGTATTTAGATAATTGCTATAGGTTATTGTAATTTAATTTCTATTTTCTATTTATTTGTGTTTCTTTGATTTAAATACCTCTAATTGATTGATCGTCAATTAGTTGATTTTCTATTTATGATTATTACTTGGGAATTGAGGATTCTAAATATTAGTTTTGGAAATACTATCTAGACAATTGTAGAGTTGGGAGGCATGATTGTCTTTACAGCTAATTAAAAGAACTTGAACTTAATGAGCTCTTAATACTTTGTTTTAAATAGAAATATTGGAATTACTTACTTTGGACCTTTTTTAATTCCCTACTTGGGAGGGGACATTTGAGATACACGAGCATTCTAAGCAAAAAATTGGAAGATTAATTTGACAATAATCTAGGCAATTATTCCTCTAGACCTGTTTCATTATCAATTACTTAAGTTTAATTATTTTGTTGATTTTTATTGTTATTATTTTCATATTAGTTTTTTTAGTTTCTTGTCTTAATTAAAATTCCTACAAAATTGAGATTGTTTAGATAAAATTAGGAATGCTTGAACTGCAATAGCTAGTAAAAATTTACTAATCTAATCCCTGTATAAATTGACACCCTACTCACACTTTATTACTTGTAAACTGTATATACTTGCATGTGATTAACCCCACTGCGTTTGTGAAGCCTATCATCAAACCGGGCGAAGCTTCCCCCATTTATGAGATCTCTAGATCTCACTAGAGGAGAGATTCCTAGCGGATCTATGGTGGACTTAGTGTTGCGGTCGTGATGGGAGGAGATCGGATCTACACTCCATGTAGGGGGAGATCTCTCTCTATTGTGGGTGCAAGGAGGAGATTCGTCTCCTCCGCGCAACAAGAGGCATTTCTCGCTGTCTCCGTTGCATGGAGGAAGACAGGGAGATTTGTTTAAATTCTTGTCTTTTGTTTTTTCTGTTTTCTCTGATTATTTTTTAAGTATTTTTTAATTTGGTCATTATGTTTGTGGTTTTTGTGATCTCTTAGTCTTGGAGACAGCTATGGTGCTGCTAATCTTGGCAGTTACCAGTTGGTAACTATGCGGATACCGGCAGTAACCACAATGGATACAGGATACCGATTGCTATCCATGGTATATACCAGGTATATTTAAAATAACAAATATAGTGTAGAGGGAATATTAGTGGCCAATATTGGTGGAATGAAGAAAATGGACAAGCAGCGTTATAAAATGGAGAGGTGTATTTTGATAGTCTTGTAAGTTGGTACCGAGTGTAAATAGAACTTAGCCCCTCGACACCTTAGGAAAAGAAGTTAACCACAACCCATAACACTCAAGAATCTACTTGCAGTTTTATCAAAATAAAATAAAATAAAACTAATTTCTACTACCTACTTTGCAGATGATCCTTGCTAGTACTTGCACTTGCCCTTTGACGACTAGCTGCTTGAGAACCTTGATTTCTGAGATTTTGTTCGATACTTGCAAAATACATTATCTAAGAGGCCGTTTGGTATTATTTTTAAAATATGTGAAATGTTTTTGTTATGAAAAAGGAGAATTTTTTGAAAATTATGCTGAGAGTGTTTTTAAAATCATTGTCTCGAAAATCATGCGATAACATTTCTAAAAATTTTGATAACAAAACCAAACAAGCCTATAGTTTTTTAGATTTATACAAATAGGAAAACAAATCAATTTCAGTTAAATCATAAGATATTTTTAGATTTTTTTTTCAATTAAATTTAAAGAGAACAAGAGAAATAGACCATGTTGGGGTGGAATAAAAGTTAATATCACACGCTTTTAGCAGGTGAAAAAATGGTAAAATATTTTTTTAATGAAATTCCGGAAATGCCCCGCCAGCAATTCATTAAACAAATTATATGCAATAAGATGATCTTATCCGACACACCAACACAAAGCAAAATCCAAGAACATCAATATGCAATAAAACTAATCAAACCAAAAACAACAAGAGATTCGAACGCAAAAGACATGAAAGAAATTATGTGCTTCAAAGCATAACTCAGTTTGATCAATATCATTTGTTCACATCCTGAACAACGACAAGAAGATCCTGCATAAACACATGAAATTCGTCGCTGTCAAAAGGGCCGGCAATCCCCCGATGAGACAAACGCCGTCGCGAGGCCTAGCGCGGGGCGGGGTTCGAGCTCATATTTTGACGAGAGGAGAGGGAGAGGAGGAAAGACAGAGCCGTCAGAGAGGAAGCGAGTCTGTCTGTTCAATGTCATAGTGAACTTCGCTCCCATTGAAGACTGGCCTAGGCGAGCTTCTAATGATAGCAAAAATGGAGGAGAGTGAGATTGCAGAAGGTACATTAGGGGAAAGAGAGAAAGAGAGATAAAGGAACCAGGAGATCAGAGAGAGGAGGGATTCGGAAAAATGAGAGTAAAAAACAAAAAAAAAAACAAAAAGAATGTTTAAGGGTAAAAATTGAATAGAACAATTAATTTGGCTGGAATTAATATGTTATTTATTTTCACCATTTTAACATGTACTACTTACTTCAAACGACTTATTTAAAAGACCTATATGATGCAATTTTTCTTGAATTTAGTGGAGACATTTATGCTCGACGTCTTTTTTTTTTTTTTTTTTGATGTGTGGATTGGTTTGTGCCGCATGGAGGAGGGAAGGGAGATTTGCTTATATTTTGTTTTTAATTTTTTTTCTTTTCTATTTTTGCAACTTTTTATTTGATTATTATTTTTTTAATTTTTTGATCCGATTATTGTGTTGGTGGTTTTGTGAATTTTTGTGATTTTTCAGTATCGAAGATGGCTGTAGTGCTGCTAGTCTTGGCGGTTACTATCCGGTAACTATGCAGAAACTGATGGTAACCAAGGAAGATATAGGTTGCTAACCATGGAGGTATCCGCAATGGAGACCAGATACCAACTATATTCATGGTGGATACTAGGGTATATTTGGAATAATAAATATAGTATGATGACATGACTGTGACATTCTCTAGAAATATAAATTGATCCAAGTTTTGTTTTTGGAGAAAATTAGAAGGCATACCTATTGTTTTTGAGAAAATTTCATATTATGTCACACTTTTAAAAGTTGTGTTTATTTATGTCATACTTAGAAAAGTTTATGCCACAGTATTATTTATATTACATGTTAAGTTATAACACAAATGAACCTATGTCATTTATGAAAATTTCCTTATTTTTTCCTTTATTGATTTATGCCACTTCTCCTAGCCAAAAAGACTAAGATACTTTTAAATAACACTTGTTTGCCTAAGCCTAATCTAAAATACTTGTAATTAATTAGGTCTTTATACTTTTTAAAAGTAGTATGTTTAAAACTTTTCTAAAAATGGTCTTTCTTTAATTGAGCCTTGTATGTTTAGAACTTCTCTAAAAATGGTATGTCCTTAATTGAGCATTGTTTTCTACATTTGTGTAAAGAGCCAAATTAACTGGTGAAACCTTGAGCCAAGAATTCACAACCCACATCAACAAAAGCCTGTCCAACCAAAGAAAGTTGGTTGGCGCAAGAATTGGGCTTAAAGTTCTGGCCTATAAATGTAGAGTCGAGTTTGCACACTCTCGTTGATTTGTTGACCAGTCGATCGTTGAAAAGAGAGCCACTAGTACTTGTAAGTTTGCTACAACCAGTTATAGTTAAATATCATTTTCAGACACTAAAATTAGAGGTGAACGACGGATGATTTGATAGTTTTTGGGGGGGTATGGTGTGGTTTTTTTGGATGACGGGTTGGCGATTAACTAACCCGCAAACCGCCCACCACATGGCGGGCGGTTTTGGTTTGGTTTTGGGTGGTTGCGGGCGGGTTGAGACGGTTTAGACATATGCTATTGCTCAATGTAATGTTTTGAACCTTTTTTTTAGAAAGCGAAAAAAATTTGTAGAAAATATAAGATGATAATACATAAAGCATTCCTAACAAGTTTGATGCTCAGTGACCATATTCAAAAGTAAAAATTAAGAAACATAAGCATTAACTGCAACAAGAAACATCAACTACATATAAAGTGATGAACAAAGTCAAGAGTCTATAAAGATTAAAGCCTATTCATTGGGTTCGAAAATAATAGAATACTACAAATGAAATGATGAACAAAGTCAAGTGTTCTTTTTCTTTTAGGGCTTTTTCTACTAACTTACTTGATTTGAATTTTGATCACTTCACAAAATAATAGGAGAATTTTCAGTTTCTAATATGTCAAGAGGCAGCCGAGCCCATGCTTGAAGTGTTGGATTGTTCAATCATCTCTAAAATAATAACAAAATCAAATAAATGATAAGTTTTTTTAAAAAAATATATAGGCGGGCGGGTGCGGGTTGAACCCGCCCTCAAAAACTTAAAACCAAACCCGCCCACCGAATATATTGAACCCGCCCACCAGTGGGTTGCTAACGTAAACCCGCTTTTTTTGAGATGGGCGGGCGCGGGCGCGGACGGTTGACGGGTGCGGGGCGGTTTTTGTACAGCCCTAACTAAAACCGGAAACATCAACGACAATAATTATAATAATGCTGAATGTGACGGGCCATTTTGATCAAAAGCAAGGGTTAATTTTGCTTTTGATTAAGGAATGGAAACTGTGAGCTGACGATCAAATGAAATGAAATAGTTTTGACATCACATGCATTCTTTTGTTTTTTCGGCTTTCATTGATGACGGAAAAGTTGTCAGTTTCTTCCTCAAGTTCACTATTTTTGAAAATACACATGAGTTTAGTTTGGTCACTTTTCCCCCTTCATTATTAGATGTAATTGTTTCTGATGATAGATGAATCCACATGTTGTGGAAGACAAAAATCCAAAATATAACTCATCAATCATGTGAATCTAAACTCTTCTGCAAAGAAAAAAACAGAAGAAAATTGGTGGCTACCATAAAAAAAAAAAAAAAAAATTTCTCTTTATGGCAAAAAAAAATAAAATAAAAAGAAGCAAATGGGTCAACTTAAAAAAAAAGAAGCAAAATATGTAATACAAATTACAGAGCTGAGAAGTAATATCTGAGTAGAGTTGTTTACTTTTACTTTTGTTTTGGTTTTTGTTTTTGTTTTTGTTTTGTTTTTTCTTTTTTTTGCTGAGGAGTCATATCTGAGTGTTTATTGACAGACTGGCCGTAGTGGCTATATATTAGTACACGGATGTGAATTGTGATATTAGTACATCAACTTAAAGACATGGTTATTTAATTCCTCTAACTTAGTGTTTGTAATCATGTTGTATTTAATCATATGTTTCTGTCGTGTAGTACGTGATCTATCACAACATCTATACCTATCTGCATACGACAACATGCTTGTATGTGATCGGACAGAATTAGTTCAGTGCTCTATATTGGAAAAATGACTTGTAAAACTAATTTTGAGTGAAAGGACAAGGTTAAAACTTATTGAGATTAAAATAGTATATTTATATACTTAGAATGATATACGAGAAATTGATAATTAATTAAGTGCACATATGCAGTTTGAAAAACTGAATTAAAAATTGCTTGTCCCAGGTGGGAAAAGGATCTAAGCCCATTAGCGTTTCTAAATGGTTGATTTTTTTTTTCTTTTTATAAAAGACTAGTATGCAAGTTAAGAGGCTTTTTTTACCTCATAAATGAAAAAAACTTTATTCTCAACCAGTAAATTTTTTTGTTTTTATTTTGGGAATGATAGGTGAGAAATTATCGGGGATTTTTGCAAACGGAGATAATTTCATACTTAAGATAAAATTTTAAATTATAATAATAAGGCAATGAATTAAGATAAAAATACTACAAATAATAAATCTCTATTTTTCCACATATGTATATTTTTGGCTAGAATCTCTTTTTCCATATTTAATATTTCTTTTATTTACAACAAAAAGAGCAAAATATAAAAGGGCGAATTAGGGAAACACAAATTCCGGGAAAGCTAATTTAAAGTAATATCAGATATTTAAGACAGGTTTAGTAAATAACATATCAGTTTTTTCATGCCAAAATGTCCAAAATACCCTTTTTCGTATTTTTTTTTTCTTCGTCTTCCCTCTCTCTTTCTCTCTCTATCTACTTTGTCTAACCCCATAACCTCCATGCCGCCGTCCCCATCCGTTTGAGCCGCACGTCGAAGTCCGAGTCTAAGCCTCACATCAACTTCCAACTAACAAACTTGCATGAAACGACAGAGCTCAGTCGCGATCTCCTCTGCGACAATGGCTTGATGATCTGCTCGTGAGAAGATGGGGATGGTTGATAAACGAGCCGATCTCACAATCTCCGTCGGCTGGAGACAAGCGGCGAGCGATCTCATCTGGCCAAAGGCGCGCCATCTCCTCCAACTGTCTTCGTCAAATCAGGAGTGTCATTAACAAACACCGCGACAATCTTGTCGATTTGGCTTCAATGGTCGATGGCGCCATCGTCGAGGCTCAATGTGGTTTGGCTTCATCGGCCATAGTGACGAGGAGGAGAGGGAGAAACAGAGAGAGAGAAAGAGGGACGGATCAAGAATATTCAATTTTTGAGGAAGTTTTTCAAAATTAATATAATTAAAATGAGGCCAAAATAGAAAGGAAAAAAAAATCAGATTTGTTAATAAGGGTATTTAGGTCAAATTAAAGTTATTTTGATCTATACAATTGATTAAATTAAGCAGTTGGATTAATATTTGAAAACTGCTAGCATTTTTACTTATACATACATTTTCTACTAAAGTTTTATAAGCATGACATTTCCTAAAATTTCTCAATATAAAATAGACAATATCAACTACATTAATTTGACCAATTTTTTTTTTCCCATATTTGTATTTCGTTGCTTA
>CM046346.1:18471127-18587693 GCA_025403435.1 Artocarpus heterophyllus
TATTAACCCAACTAAGTAGTTTTCCATTATTACTACGAGACATGGAACCTTTAGCGATGGCATTTTTAGTGGTGACACATGAAGAGATATATGGCAATGACATGTCATTGCAAAAAAAAGAGAATGGCAAATGCTCAAAAAAAAAATGGCTAGCCACACTTTTAGCAACGACTTTCCTAGAATGAACACTTGGTGGTAAACTTTACCATTGCTGTCAAAGAAAGACTTTTAACAATGACATGAGTTGGCGATAAAATTGGACGTCTCAAGCTAGAAAATGCTAACTGGCACCCCAAGGGCCCTAATTTTGGTGCCTTAGAAGTCAGCTGGCATGTTGTCACTAAAAGTTTTTCAAAAAAATTATATTGAAATTTATGAAATTTATTTTCTGAAAAGGGTGGTTTCTGCTCAGTCGACATGCCGAACCCAACAAATCGACAGGCCAATGGTTGTAGATCGGCAGGCCAGACATGAGGTTCGGTAGGCCATCAATAGGGTAGAAATCAGGTGGCTCTCGCGGTAGGCCAAACTTTAGGTTTCATAGGCCAATCTGTCATGTATCGGCAGGCCGATCTGTGAAGATCGGTAGGCCAGTGGGTCATGACCGGCATGCTAATTACCCAGATCGACTTGCCAACAGAGAGTTGGAAATTTTTTTAGAAAAGGTGCCATTTTTGATGCAATTTTAGTTTATTTTGTGGACAATTCTGAGAAACATTAAATTCGAAAATGACCAAAATTTGAAGTATTCGATTCATACGGGGTTGAAGACTTGAAAATGGGTATTATATGAAGAAGGATACAACTTGAGGATTCAAGGGTGAAGAATCAATAAATTGTTTTGATTATTATTGATTCCACTCTATTCTCTAGAGTGGAATCAATAAAATGTTATTTATTATAATGGTCGGGACCACCATTATAATATGTATATTGATAACATGCCATATAGAATAGGGAGTGCTGCTCATTTAGAATTGTTCATGCATGTTTTTAAAATAAAACCTTGATTTCAAAAGAATGAGTGGGATAAGGTTTTTGAAGAGAGGACCTAAAGCCTCCATCGTTGGTCTATAGGAAGAACATGGTGGTCCCGACCCCTAGGAAGGGATTTTTATCATGTACTGAATTAGATCTCCGAGAGGATAAGGTATTTTAGCATGATTTATGGTTGCACACCCCAAGGTGGTGATTATAAATCATGGATAAAATATTGAAACGATGGTTGTACACTCATGTTAATTTTATTATTAACCTCCCCTAGAAGCTCAGTTAATAAAATTAATGGCCAAAGAAATGATTATTAATATATGTTAGATCACACGGGTCATAGATGGCATATATTAATCAGGAGAGGATCCGTGTTCCTGATTGAATTTGGCATGACTCCCTAAGGAGCTTGTTGAATTCTGAGCTGGGAATTATCGTTGTAAGGATGTGATATTTTTAAGGTTTTGACACATAAACACATTTGTATTTTGAATGATTGTGTTATCTTACTAAATTATTATGATATGTTTCCTTATGTTTGGTATATTAGTTTTTATTGTAGATTAAAAATGTCTAAAAATGCTTTATCTTCAATACTTGACAAAAACCAATTAATCGAAGAGAATTATAATAATTAGAAATTGAACCTGGATATCGTCCTTTCCTTTGAGAAACTAAAATTTATGCTGACAACCCCTTGTCCTCCCGAGCCTACAGGAGTTTCCACCGATGATCAATTCCAACCATATGATCGTTGAAAAGATGCACATGATCAGGCCCTTTGCTATGTTATGGCTAACATGAATAATGTGCTGCAAGCTTAATATATGCTAAGTAGATCTTGGATAATCTAGAAGCCATGTTTGGAGGCCAAGCCCTAACAAAGTGGCAAGGGGTGCTTTAGAAAATTCTTAACTATAAGTAGAGGCTGGGCACATCTATAAAGGAGCAGATGATGTTGGTCATGGGTTACCTCGTTGAGGCATAAACCAATGGAGCCGACATCGATGCTGAAACTCAGATGACTATGGCCTTTGAGACTCTGTCAAAGTAATTTATTCTATTTAGAGCTACTTTTAATTTAAGCAATAGGTGGCATATGACCTTAATAGAATTAATGAAATAGTTACAGGAGTTTGAACGGCTGATCAGGAGCCTCCTGTTGGTGGCGAGGCCAATTTGGTGGCTGCTTCTAGTTCCAATCACAATTATGGGAATGTTAAGAAGCAACGGGCCAAGAATGGGAAGTCTTCTATTCCTATTAACAACAAGAGCAAGAAGAAGAAGAAGAAAACCCAAAGAAGCTAAAGTGCTTCTTTTGTAGGAAGGTCGGGCACATGAAGAAGCATTGCAAGGACTTCCTTTCCAAAGGAGGTAGGTGTGATCTTCTGTATTTAGAAACTTATTTGGTTGAGTAATCTAGTGGCATTTAGGCCTAGATTCTGATGCAACTAATCATGCTTGTGTTTCTCTACAAGGGTTCAAAGAAACGAGAAGTTTGCTTCATGAAGACTTCACGCTTTGGATGGGTGATGGATCCTTGGTCTTGGCAAAAGCCGTGGGAGACGTCCATCTTTATTTTGATAATTACAGGAATTTAATTTTACGAGATTGTTTTTATGTTTTCAAATTTAAAAGGAATTTAATTTTGGTAGCTTGTTTAATTTAAGGCTCCTATTTGGTTTCTTTCAATAATAAAGTGGTGATTTGTAAAAGCAAATCTCTTATCTGTTCTAGATTGATGCAGAATAATCTATATTTTATCAAACCTAAAATGGACTTACAGCTTAATGCCGAGATGAATGATAATAAGTATAAAAGACTTAAAACTTCTCACTCTAATAAGACTTATCTTTGGCATTTACGCCTTGGTCATATTAACCTGAATAGGATTCAAAGGTTGGTAAGGGATGGACCTTTAAGTCACTTAAAGATGGAATCTATACCTCAATGTGAATCTTGTTTAGAGGGTAAAGTGACCAAAAGGCTATTCAGGTCTAAGGCCAATAGGGCCAAGGGGTATCTAGAACTTGTGCATAGTGATGTTTACGGACCGATGAACATCTAGGCACGAGGAGGATATGTGTACTTCGTTACTTTTATTGACGATTACTAAAGGTATGGGTAAGTGTACCTGATACACCACAAAAGTAAAACTTTTGACATGTTCAGGGAGTTTCAGGCTGAAGTGGAAAAGCAATTGGGTAGACCCATAATGGCACTTCGATCCGATAGAGGTGGTGAGTATCTTTCTAATGAGTTCTTAGGACACTTATTAGAGAATAGGATTTTATCTCATTTGACTGTGCTAGGCAATCTGCAGCTGAATGGCATAGTAGAGAGAAGAAATGAGTTATACATCATTGCCTTTATCCTTTTGGGGGTATGCATTACAACCCGCATGTTATCTTTTGAACAATGTGCCTTCATAATCGGTCCTTAAAACTCCTCACGAGTTGTGGATGGGCAAGAAGACATCCTTAGACCATATTCCCATATAGAAATGTTTGGCTCATATCCTATTTAAGGATGCAAATAAGTTGGTAGCACGTTCAGAAGTTTACATGTTTGTAGGATATCTAAAAGGGACTAAAGAGGTTTATTTCTATAACCTAAAGGAAAATAAAGTCATGGTTTCAACAAATGCAACTTTCTTTGAGGAGAGTTACATGGATGACTTTGAGCCTTGAAGCAAAGTGGTGCTTGAGGAGTTAAGGAGTGACCCAATCACTTTGACGGTTCGAAATGAAACTGTTCCGATCAGTGTAGAAAAACCAAACAAACCAAAACAACAACCTAAGGGGCTTCGACATAGTGGGAGGATCAGGTGTCAACTCAAGAGGAATATGTTCAATGGGGAGGCCTTCTTGGCTAGACCGGATAAACATGACAAGGATCCTTATACATACGTAGAGGCTATGGAGGATGTTGATTCAAAACTCTGTACAGAGACCATGAACACAAAGATGAAGTCTGTGGAGACTAATCAGGTCTAAGAGCTTATGGATCTTCCCGAAGGGGTAACCCCATAGCGTGTAAGTTGATCAACAAGAGGAAAATAGGAGTGGATGGAAATGTCGAAACCTTTAAGGATAGACTAATAACTAAGGGTTATACTCAAAAGGAAGGAATCGATTATGAGAAAACCTTTTCGCTTATAGCCATGCTTCAGTCCATCTGGATTCTTTTGTCCATAGGTACCGCTTTCGATTACGAGATTTACTAGATGGATGTCAAAATGGCTTTTCTTAATGCCTATCTTGATGAGTCCACTTATGTGGAGCAACCAAATGGGTTCATGGTCAAGGGTCAAGAGGGTAAGGTTTGTAAGCGGCTAAAGTCAATTTATGGACTTAGGTAGGCTTCTTGCTCTTGGAACATAAGATTTGATTAAGTGATCAAGACTTATGGGTTCTCATAAAATGTGGATGAACCATCTGTGTATAAACACATTAAGGATAGGAAGGTGGCCTTTCTACTGCTCTATTTAGATGAAATTTTACTAATAGGCAATAACATTGGGGCATTGTCATCGGTCAAATTATGGGTGACCAAGTAGTTTGACATGAAGGACTTAGGTGAGGCTAATTTGTTCTCGGTATCTAGATCTTTCGGGATAGGAAAAACAACATGATAGCTTTGTCCTAGGCCAGCCACATAGATAAAATTCTCAGAAGGTTTGCAATATAGGATTCTAAGAAAGATGGGCAACCATTTAGATATGGAATTACTCTTTCTAAGAAAGACTCTTCAAAGTTTGAGGAAGAAAGAGAATACATGAAGAAGGTGCTTTATGCTGCGGCAGTTAGTAGTCTCAGGTATGCCATGCTTTGCACACTACCGGATATTTGTTATGCAGTCAAAATTGTAATTCGACTTTAGGCGGATCCAGGACCGACCCACTAAGTTGCGATTAAGCATATTTACAAATATCTGAGACGGACTCGAGGATATATGCTTGTATATTCGGTGAGGACGTAACTCCTCTAGGATATACTAATTTGGATTTCCAATCCTATCTGGATTCCAGGAGATCGACTTCAGGCTTTGTGTTTACTCTGGGCAGCGTTACAATCAGGGGGAAAAGTGTGAAGCAAGATTGCACTTCAGATTCAACGATGGAGGCCGAGTATGTGACAACTAGTGATGCTTCGAAAGAAGCAGTGTGGCTCCGTAAGTTCCTTGGGGATCTTGAGGTAGTTCCTAGTTTGTATAAGGCGGTGTTACTATACTGCAATAACAATACGGCGGTAGCTAATATTAAGGAACCAAGATTTCATAAGAAGAGTAAGCATATTGATCGAAAATATCATGTGATAAAGGACTTTGTCGAGGGCGGACTTGTCACAGTGTGCAAAATCATGTCAGAGAACAACTTAGTTTATCCATTCACAAAGACACTTACTGGGAGAGTCTTCGAGAGGCATGTGGAAGCTATGGGGATGCGAGATTTGTCATATTTACTCACTTAGTGCAAGTAGGAGATTGTTACATGCCTACGCCCTAAGGAGTAAAAATTTATTATGTTTTTGAAGACATTTTTATCAATAAAGAATTTATTTATTATTTATATACAAAATTTTGTCCTCTTTATATTAATATTTGTTGAATGTATATTAAGCAAATAAAAGTCTGAGACTGTCTTTCTAAACCTTTAAGAATTGGGCATATGATGGACAGATTATGCGGAATGCATGATACTTAGGGTGAAGGTCTAAATCATTAGATCCACAATCGAGGGAATAAAGTTGGGCGCTTTATTCATGTAAAGATTGTTATGTTGTCTATATCTCTATTGGGAGATGGTTTGTCTTAGCTATTGGTGGTGGACTCCATAAGTAGAAACATTGGCACATTGTCATACGTGACAATGTTTTGGATCGAGATCTACAGTGAATTGATTTGGATTAATAATTCCGTCTCAGCATATCGATTCACTTTATACAATCATTTGTATTGTACCTTAATCTTGAGATGAATAGTGGACTAATTGCCTTGACTTGTGCCTTTTGATGTACCAAAGGGTGACACTCATATTTTTATAGTGGTACGCATGTCGGTACGTTGGAGGCTTGACTCTTGATAGCATAGACCTGTTATTCATAGATATGGAATCCATAGCTCCTCTTTAGGAGTAGTGATATCCTCTTATATGCGTTATCTTGTAATTGAAAAACTGGAGTGCTAAACCATTTGGATACATAGGTGTAACCAAATGGTATACTGTCTTTAGATGGTAAGTTTTTCGATGGTGAGATAATGGAATGTAAGATAAAAATAATCGGGAAGGTAAGACAAAACTTGTCCTTAAGTCAAAAATGGATAATCCTATAGGGATACGATCCACTTTGATATGTCATGGAGACCTAGCTATACGGGCTTCGTTATTCTATATAGTTCGAGAGTGCAGCTCCAAGCTTTTAGTGGAGTAGCGTTGGAGTTGATAATTATGAGATAAATATCTGGGATATTGGGTTTCATAATAATCGAAAGCTTGAACTATATATGTCCATTTGGTCCCCTTTGCTAGCTCACAAAAATCCTGTAACGACACAGCGTACTTTTCCAGTAATTGGTGACTTGGGTTAGATTTATCAGATTGGCTGATATTCGATAAAATCAAATAATTCATATTTGTTTATCAGTTGAATTAATTTTGTGATAAAATTAATTCAAGATAAACTTGTTGAATTATTGGGAACGAATAATTCATGTCTGTTTATTGGTCAGATTAATTTTGAATTAATTCAAGATAAACTTGTTGAATTATCAAGAATATATATTTTCCTAGAGATTATCTAGATATGACTGTTTTAATTAGATAACTTCTCAGTTGGGTTATTTGAATTAAAACTGAGGCTCTATCCTAAGAATCTCAGGTGGAAAATAAAGATTCGTAGGTATTTTTTATCGGAGGTTCGGCAAGCCGATCTTTAAGTTCAGCCAGCCAATCTTTAAGTTTGGCCTGCCAATTGAGGAGGTTCGGTAGGCCGATCTACCAGCTCGGCCTACCGATCGACGATAAAAGGTTCACACAAATTTTATCAGATATCGAGTCTGATTTGATTCTAAATCAAATTTTCGAGGCCTTAGCTGACAAGGACTGACTCCTAGGCCCAACCTCTACAAAACCAGAGTGAGTCTCTTTATCATCTAGATCAGTTGAGAGATTAAGAGTGAAACTCTGCTAGTGAGATTTTGAAAACTCCCTGAGAGCTCTTGTTCACAAATCATAACACTAGCTTTGGGTTCTCTCAATTAGTTGGAAGGAGAGCCGCCTGGTGGAAGAGCTGTACATATGAACCCACTCTCACTCCGATCGTGCATAGAGAATAGTAAAGAAGACCAGTTGGTTGAGGCTCTTCTAGAACGTTACTTCTCTTCACGGATTGCAAGAGTTCTTTGGCATTTAGAGGTTAGTAAGATCTGGTTAATTTATGCATATAGTGTGCCAAACTTGTGTTTTGAAAAATACTCTGATATTAAAAATTTTAAAATTCTACGGCGTACTATTTTTCCAACACTGCTCAGTATCTAGTACTTGTTAGTAGATTTTGTGGTTCAGTTTATATGGTTTATTTAAATTATTAAATGAAATTTTTATGGCTAAATAAAAATCTAAATGTTATATATATGTGTTAACTATTTTCCTATCAATTTTCATGCTTCAATTGAATGTGAATTGAATGATATAAGATAATAAATCCTTGAAGATCAGTCAGTTTTTGTGGCTGATAGTTTTACTTGGATGTTTTGTAAAATTTAAAAAGATATTTTGGATCAATAATTTCAAGGGAAGAAAATTTGAATGATGTTTTTAAATGTTAACTATGTTATGAAAGAAGCGTTAGACATTCATCTTGCTTACAAATTAAGATTTAATTCTCTAAGTGACTAAGGGTCAGGTTTGTAGCTTGTATGTTAATTTATTCTTGGTGCATATTTATGAGTGAAAGATGTTCTATTTCATTAATTATGATGTCAAATGATATATTATTATGTTAAATGATATTATAAACATGAATAATAATTTCATATGAAGGAATGACATGAGCATATCAAAGGCAAGCACACCGAGACCTACGGCTATGTCACCTAACGTGAGGTTTAGTAAGCAAGCAAATCAAGTAAGTATTTTCTCACCCGCAACATAATAAAATTTATGAAAATGTTAAACAGATTAAAGGTTTGTGATTTAATGTTTTTATTTCAAGACCTTTAAAGAGAAATTTTCTCAAGAATGTTTCTATGTTATGTTTTTTATGGTTCATCACAAATTTCTAAAGAAAGCTTATATATATGTGTATATATAAATATATGTATAATTTAATTAAGCGTTATACACCCTATGTTCATGTTTATGATTTCTTGCAAGGTTGGACTTGTCACATTTGGTTTGGGACTAGCCACCTCACTCTTTTCATGTTGGAGCGCCTACGATGTTAATGGTGCAAAGTTTGGGCCACTAAAAATAAAATGAATAATGTTTTAATGTGAAAGTTCAAGTGAAAGATATATATATATATACATATATGCATATATACATATATTAAAGCATGCTCTATGCAATATTATGATTATGATTACGACATTAAGTCATGACTTCATAAAAGTTTATGTTTTATTATGTGATAGCAAAGTGTACTTACTAAGCTTATACTGCTTAGTTTTATAGCATGTTGCAAACAAAGGTAAAAAGGAAATGGAATAAGATGGAGGACAGGGATAGGCATGTATGCAGGAATGTGGGACATGAAAAGAAATTAATAATTCTAGCAATGATTTTATTTATAAATTTATTTTTTGCACTATGATGATTCAAGAACTTGGTTTATTTTTCTATAGGCTTTTAAATATTTTGGAATTGTTTAATATTTTCATAATTATGAACTATGTCATGCTGTTTTATTTGATGTAATTAAACTATTTGGACATTTAGGTGTTTTTCTCAAGAGTTTTTAAACATTGTTTGAAGTTTTATGTGTGTGACTATAATTCAATAAATTTTTCTATTTACAAACTAATCATTTCTATAGGTAGTCAGTTAGACGAATGCTTTAAGCGTTACATCAGGCTTACGAGGAAGGAGAGGCTTATGAGGAAGGAGAAGTAAATCCAGTAAGTAGTTTTAAAAAAATGCATGGTTTTCTTGAGATGTTTACTCAAGTGTAAATGTTTTATCTAAGTTGTTTATCTTTAAATAACAATTTAAACAACAAAACAAATGATTATTGTGACGTCTATAAGGGGACATTACAGCTATGGTATGAGAGAGGGTTTCTGCTTCTAATACACATCACCACATGTTAGTTTCAAGTCCCCCAAGTAAGTATGTTTTAGTTAAATAGATGTTTATATAAGTTTAACGTTAAGTAGAAGGTTCAAATTTATGTGCCCGAATGCATAATTTTGGTAATGGAATCTTGTCCCATTCTTGAAAATGAATGTTCGTTCCTTAACTTATAATTCTACTAGGAAATAAAAAATGAACACCTATAGAAGGACTCAAGCTCGTGCTCAAGCTTCTGCTAGAGCTGACAACCAGGCCGGTGAAAACCTAAGGGCAATGATTGCCGACCTTTAGAGACAGCTTTAAGAATAAAGGAGAGAGATTAAAGAGCTCAGAACTAATGGTCATGGAGGTGAAGGACAAGGTCAAAACGTACCACATCCTCCACAATGGCTAGGAGGGGTAGCACCAACCCTTGCACCAAAAGCAGTAGCAAGATTTACTTATCAGGAACCTTTATTGGTCACGTGGAGGTGTGTTAAGCCTATTGATTTCAAAGGTTCCTAGAATCCCTTAGTTGCTTAAGGATGGTTGAAGACGATTGAGGCCACACTAAAGCTGATGGGATTTAATGACAAGCCAGAATCTGGTGGGATAAGATCGAGTAAAGAAAGAATGTAAATGAGATGACTTGGACCAATTTTGTTTGTGACGAGTTTGACAGCCATTGTCAAAAAGATATGTCAGTGACCATTGTAGTAGCTAAGTTCGACCAATTGGCTTGCCTCTGTCCAAGAATGGTCTATAATGATGGTGAGGGTTACAAAGTTGATTAGGGTTTTTTGACCTAATATTACAACAATCGTTGACAGGATGAGTCCATGACGAAATTAGGAACAAGTTGTTTTAAGGCATAATTGGCCAAATTTCACATTGAAGTTGAAGAGAAATAAGCCCCAGCAAAATCATCCTATCAATAACTTGAATACTCATAACCGAGCCCAAGGTAGTAACAACAACAACTAGAACTAGAAGAACAATAAGGGAAAGGGCAATTTCTAGAATTAGCAAGGTCAGAGCAACAAGAAGGGAGGTAGTGGCCAACATAACAATAACAAGCAAATACAACCCTATGCCAATTATGGAAAGAAGCATCCGAGGGAATGCCATTATGGAACTAACCAGTGCTTTATATGTGGTCATGAGGGTCATTTTTCTAAGAGTTGCCTCACCCAGTTCAATGCTCAAGGTCAGCAAAAAGCCCTTAATACTAACTCCACCATATGCAAGCTACCTTGGAGGAACTTCTCATTTACCAAGGAAGACTTAAAGATCCACCTACCAATGCTCACATCCATGGAATGACAAAGGAGTAAGTAGCAGCCAAAACCTCTAACGTTGACACAGGTCAAATCTCAGTCTTTTTTTTAATGCACATGCACTTTTTGATATGGGTACTATGAATTCATTTGTATCATCTTCTTTTGTTAAGAAGTTAGTAGAACATCAAGAGGCTATGAGATAAGAGTTCACTATAACACTAAACTTTGGGAAGTGATGATGTTTGTGCATTACTTGCGTGTAGTTCCTTTATGGATTTCTGAAAGGGAACTTTTTGTCAATCTTATAATAATCGACATGTATAATTATGACATGATTCATAGGATGGATTTCTTGAGTCAGTATAATGCTTCCATCGAGTACCAGCAATGGAAAATGATTTTCTATCTAGAAGGTGATGAAGGATTCGTGTATGTGGACGAGTCAAGAAAGAAGCCAAACATGTTTCTGTCTTTTGTGAAAGCAAGGAAGTTGCTGGCAAGTGGTTGTATGGGTTATCTGGTGAGCATCGTCGATAGGAAGCAAGAAAAAAAGACAAAGATTAAAGATGTTTTAGTTTCAAAAATTCCAAGAGGTATTTCCAAAAGACCTATCAAGCTTACCTTCGGATAGAGAAATCGAATTTAAGATCGAGCTTGCTCCTAGCACTGATTTGATTTCTAAGGCACCATATAGAATGGCCCTTGTAGAATTAAAGGAATTTCACTTCCAGTTAAAGGAACTTCTTGATAAGGGTTCCATCTGACCTAGCTAAAGGAACTCCTTGATAAGGGTTCCATCAATCCTAGTCACTCATGATAGGGAGCTCTAGTTTTGTTTTGAAGAAGAAGGACAGCTCCATGAGGCTCTACATTGACTACTAAGAACTAAACAAGTTGACAATCAAGAACAAGTAGCCATTGCTTAGGATTGATGATTTATTTGATCGGCTTAAGTATGCTTATGTGTTTTCGAAGATAGACTTACAGTCAAGATATCATCATCTAATGATAAAAAAAGGACATACCAAAGAAAACCTTTAGATTGAGGTATGGTCATTATGAGTCCGTGGTCATGCCTTTCGATCTAACTAATGCTTTTGTGGCATTTATAGATCTAATGAATCGAATATTCAAGGATTGCCTCGATAAATTTGTCATAGTGTTTATCAACGATATTCTTGTTTATTCAAAGAGGCAAAAAGAGCATGCTAAGCACTCGAGGATTGTATTAGAGGCCTTCAAGAGACATTATAAGTTGTACGCAAAGTTTGCTAAGTTTGAGTTCTGGCTCGATTGTGTATCCTTCTTAGGGGGCGTCGTATCGAAGGACGGAATAATGATAGTGTTGGAAACAAAGTGCGCAACGGAATTTTAAAAATTTTTCATCAGAGTATTTTCCAAAACACAAGTTTGACATGTTATATGTATAAATTAGACAGATCTTACTAACCTCAGTGTGTTGAAGAACCTCTGCAACCTGTGTAAAGAAGTAACGTTCCAGAAGAGCCTCAACCAACTAGTCTTCTTTGCTATTCTCTATCCACAACCGGAGTGAGTGTGGGCTCACACGTACAGCTCTTCCACCAGTGACTCTCCTTCCAACCAACAGAGAGAACCCAAAGCTAGTGTTCGTGATTTGTGAACAAAAGCTCTTAGGGAGTTTTCAGATGCTCACTCGAAGAGTATCACTCTTAATCTCTGAAATTGATCTGAGTAAATCATTAGACTCACTCCCTTTTTATACCTATTGGTCCTAGGGTCAGTCCATATCAGATTAGGTCTCAAAAAATCAAAACAGAATCAAGTTCGGATCAATATCTGATATGATACGCGTGAAAACGCATAATCTTAACTGTCGTCGGTCGGCATGCCGAACTTTCTGATAGGCAGGCCGAACAGGCCAGTTCAGCAGGCCGAACACGTCATCCGGCAGGCCGAACTGCCGAGAAAAAATCTCTGTGAATCTTTTATTTTCCACCCGAGATTCTAAAGGATAAAGTCTCAGTTTTGATTCAAATAGCCCAATAGAAAAGATATCTGATCAAAACAAACTTTATCAAGATAATCTCTAAGAAAATAAATTAATTCACAATAATTCTACAAGTTTATCTTGTTCTAATTGTCCAAAATTAAAACAACCGATAAACAGACAAGAATTACCCGAACGCAATAATTCAACAAGTTCATCTTGAACTAATTTTCTTACATAATTAATTCAGCCAATAAACAGACATGAATTATTTGATTCTTATAAATTTTAATCCAATCTGATAAATCCGACATAAGTCACCAATTATTGGAAAAACACGCCGTGTCATTACAGGATTTTGTGAGCTAGCAAAGGGGACCAAAATGGACCTATAAAGTTCAAGCTCATGATAATTATGAAACCCAATATCCCAGATATACATTTCACAATTATCAACTCCAACGCTACTCCACTAAAAGCTTGGAGCTGCACTCTTGAACTTTATAGAATTACGAAGCTCGTGTAGCTAAGTCTCCATGACATATCATAGTGTATCGCATCCCCATATGATCATCCATAATCGGCTTAAGGACAAGTTCTGTCTTACCTTCCCGATTATTTTTATCTTATGTTCCATTGTCTCAACATTAGAAAACTTACCATGTAAAGATAGTATAACATTCGGTTACACCTATGTATCCAAATGGTTGAGCACTCCAGTTTTCCAATTACAGGACAACGCATATAAGAGGATATCATTACTCCTAAAGAGGAGCTATGGATTCCATATCTATGAATAACAAGTCTACGCTATCAAGAGTCATGCCTCCAACGTACCGGCATGCATGCCACTATAGAGATGTGGGAGTCACCCATTAGTACATCAAAAGATACAAGTCGAGATAACAGGCCTATTATTCATCTCAGGATTAAGATACAATACAAATGATTGTCTAAAGTGAATCGATTTGCCAAGACAGAATTATTAATCCAAATCAATTCACTTTATGTCCCAATCCAACACATCGTCACCTATGACAACGTGCCAATGTTTCTATTCATGAAGTCCAACTCCGATGGTCAAGACAAACCATCTCCCAATAGGGATATAGACAACATAACAATCTTTACATGAATAAAACGCCCAACTTTATTCCTTCGATTGCGGATCATATGTTTTAGACCATCACCTTAAGAATCGTGTCTACCGCATAATCACCCCATCATATGCCCAATTCTTAAGGTTTAGACTGACAGTCTCAGACTACTGTTTGCTTATCATACACTCAACAAATATGAACGTAAAGAGGACAATATTTGGTATATATAAATGAATAAATTCTTTATTGATAAAAATGTCTCCAAAAACGTATTACATTTTTACTCCTTAGAGCATACATGTCTAACAATCTCCCACTTGCACTAAGTGAGTAAATACTGCAAATTTCGCATCCCCATAGCTTCCACATGCCTCTCGAAGACTCTCCCAGTAAGTGTCTTCGTGAATGGATCAGCTAAATTGTCCTCTAACGCGATCTTGCACACCGTGACATGCCCGCTCTCAAGGAAGTCCTTTATCACATGATACTTCCGATCAATATGCTTACTCTTCTTGTGAAATCTTGGTTCCTTAGCATTAGCTACCGCCGCACTGTTATCACAGTACAGTGATACCGCCTTATCCATACCAGGAACTACCTCAAGATCCCCAAGGAACTTGCGGAGCCACACTGCTTCTTTCGAAGCATCACTAGCTGCCACATACTCGGCCTCCATCGTTGAATCCGAAGTGCAATCTTGCTTCACACTTCTCCAACTGATGGCACCGCCACCTAGAGTAAACACAAACCCCGAAGTCGATTTCCTAGAATCCGGGCAAGATTGAAAATCCGAGTCAGTATATCCTAGAGGAGTCAGGTCCCCACCCGAATATACAAGCATATACCCTCGAGTCCTTCTCAGGTACTTGAAAATATGCTTTACCACAACCCAATGGTTTGGTCCTGGATCCGCCTGAAATCGACTTACAATCCCAACCGCATAACTAATATTTGGTCATGTGCAAAGCATGGCATACATGAGACTACCCACTATCGAAGAATAAGGCACCTTCTTCATGTATTCTCTTCCTTCATAAGACTTTGGAGAGTCTTTCTTAGAAAGAGTAATTCCAAACCTAGATGGTTGCCCACCTTTCTTGGAATCCTGCATTGCAAACCTCCTGAGAATTTTATCTATGTAGCCGGCCTGTGACAAAGCTATCATTTTGTTCTTCCTATCCAAAAAGATCTGGATACCGAGAACAAAATTAGCCTCACCTAAGTCCTTCATGTCAAACTGCTTGGTCAACCACAATTTGACCGATGACAATGCCCCAACGTCATTGCCAATTAGCAAGATGTCATCTACATAGAGTAGTAGAAAAACTACCTTCCCATTCTTAATGTGTTTGTAAACACATGGTTCATCCACATTTTGTGAGAACCCATAAATCTTGATCACTTGATCAAATCTTATGTTCCAAGAACGAGAAGCCTGCTTAAGTCCATAAATTGACTTTAGCAGCTTACAAACCTTACCCTCTTGACCCGCGACCTTGAACCCATCTGGTTGTTCCATATAAATGGACTCATCAAGATAGCCATTCAGAAAAGCCGTCTTGACATCCATCTGCCAAATCTCGTAGTCGAGAGCGGCAGCTATGGACAAGAGAATCCGGATGGACTTAAGCATGGCTACAGGCGAAAAGGTTTCCTCATAATCGATTCCTTCCTTTTGCGTATAACCCTTAGCTACCAGTCTAGCCTTAAAGGTTTCGACCTTTCCATCCACTCCTCTTTTCCTCTTGTAGATCCACTTACACCCTATGGGTTTTACCCCTTCGGGAAGATCCACAAGCTCCCAGACCTGATTAGTCTCCATAGACTTCATCTCTATGTTCATGGCCTCTGTCCAGAGTCTTGAATCAACATCCTCTATAGCTTCTGCGTAAGTATAAGGATCCCTATCATGTTCATCTGGTTCAGCCAAAAAGACTTCCCCATTGAACATATACCTCTCAGGTTGACGCCCGATCCTCCCACTACGCCGAAGCCCCTGAGGTTGTTGTTCAGGTTTGTTTGGTTTTTCTACACCGATCGAAATGGTTTCATTCAAAACCTCCGGAGTAAACGGATCACCTCTCAACTCCTCAAGCACCACTTTGCTTCGAGGTTTAAAGTCGTTCATGTAACTCTCCTCAAGGAAAGTTGCATTAGTTGAAACCATGACTTTATTTTCCTTTGGGTTATAAAAATAACCCCCTTTAGTCCCTTTTGGATATCCTACAAACACGCAAACTTCTGAATGTGCTTCCAACTGATTCGGATCCTTAAACAGGACATGAGCTGGACATCCCCATATGCGAATATGGTTTAAGGATGTCTTTCGTCTTGTCCACAACTCGTGAGGAGTTTTAGGGACCAATTTTGAAGGCACATTGTTCAAAAGATAACATGCGGTTTGTAGTGCATATCCCCAAAAGGATAAAGGCAATGATGAATAACTCATCATGGACCGAATCATGTCCAACAAAGTCCTATTCCTTCTCTCCGCTACGCCATTCTGCTGCGGAGTGCCCGGCGCAGTCAAATGGGATAAAATCCCATTCTCTAACAAGTGTCCCAAGAACTCATCAGAAAGGTATTCCCCACCTCGATCCGATTGAAGTGCCTTTATGGGTTTACCCAATTGCTTTTCCACTTCAGCCCGAAACTCCCTGAACTTATCATAAGTTTCTCTTTTGTGGTGCATCAGGTACATATACCCATATCTTGAGTAATCGTCAATAAAAGTGACGAAGTACTCATACCCTCCTTGTGCCTGGATGTTCATCGGTCCGCAAACATCACTTTGCACAAGTTCTAGAACCCCTTCGGCCCTATTTCCCTTAGACCCGTATGGTCTTTTTGTCATTTACCCTCCAAACAAGACTCACATTGAGGTATAGATTCCACCTTTAAGTGACTTAAAGGTCCATCCCTTACCAACCTTTGAATCCTATTCAGGTTAATATGGCCAAGGCGCAAATGCCAAAGATAAGTCTTATTAGAGTGAGAAGTTTTAAGTATTTTTTAGTCATTATCATTTATCTCAGCATTAAGCAATAAGTCCATCTTAGGTTTGATAAAATATAGATTATTTTGCATCCATCCAGAACAGATAAAAGATTTGTTTTTACGAATCACCACTTATTCATTAAAAGATACCACGTAGGAGTCTTTAAATAAAGAAGATACATAAATTAAATTCCTTTTAAATTTAGAAACATAAAAATAGTCTCGCAAAATTAAACTCCTATAATGATCAAAATAAAGATGGACATCTCCCACTGCTTCCGCTGAGACCAAGGATCCATCGCCCATCCGAAGCGTTAAGTCTTCACGAAGTAGACTTCTCGTTTCTTTGAATCCCTGCAGAGAAACACAAACATGATTAGTTGCACCGGAATCTATAACCCAAATGTCACTGGATTCCTCAACCAAACAAGTTTCTAAATATAGAAGATCATACCTACCTCCCTTGGAAAGGAAGTCCTTGCAATGCTTCTTTATATGCCCGACCTTACCACAGAAGAAGCACTTAAGCTTCTTTGGGTTCTTCTTCTTCTTCTTCTTGCTCTTGGTAGCAACAGGAATAGAAGACTTCCCACTTTTGGCCCGTTGCTTCTTTCCATTCCCAGAGTTAGAATTGGAACCAGAAGCAGCTACCATGTTGGCCTCTCCACCAGTAGGAGACTCCCTGATCAGCAGTTCAAACTCCTGTAACTGTTTCATCAGTTCTGTCAAGGTCATATCCCGTCTATTGCTCAGATTAAAAGTAGCTCTAAACAGAATAAATTCCTTAGACAAAGTCTCAAAGACCATAGTCATCTGAGTTTCAGCATCGATGTCGGCTCCATTGGTTTGAGCCTCAGCGAGGTAACCCATGACCAACATCATATGCTCCTTTACAGATGTCCCCAGTCTCTGTCTACAGTTTAAGAGTTTCCGAAGCGCCCCTTGCCACTTTGTTATGGCTTGGCCTCCAAACATGTCCTCAAGATTTTCCAAGATCTGCTTCGCAGTCTCAAAATCCTGATGTTGAGCCTGCAGCACATTGTTCATGCTAGCCATAACATAGCAGCGGGCCTGATCATTAGCATCTTTCCAACGATCGTACGCTTGGAATTGCTCATTACTTGAGTCTCCCGTAGGCTCGGGAGGACAAGGAGTTGTCAGTACATATTTCAGTTTCTCAAAGGAAAGGACGATGTCCAGGTTTCGTTTCCAATCGTTATAGTTCTCACCGGTTAATTGGTTTTTGTCAAGTATCGATGATAAAGCATTTTTAGACATTTTCAATCTACAATAAAGAATCATATACCAAACATAAGCAAACATATATAATAATTTAGTAAGATAACACAATCATGTAAAATCATACAAATGTGTTTATGTGTCAAAACCTTGAAAATATCACAACCTTACAACGATAATTCCCAACTCAGAATTCAACAAGCTGCTAGGCGAGTCATGCCAAATTCAATCAGGAACACGGATTCCCTCCTGATTAATATATGCCATCCAGGACCCGTATGATCCAACATGTATTAATAATCGTTTCTTTGGCCATTAATGTTATTAACAAAGCTCCTAGGGGAGGTTAATAATAAAATTAACATGAGTGTATAACCACCATTTCAATATTTTATCCATGATTTATAATCACCACCTAGGGGTGTGCAACCATAAATCATACTAAAATACCTTATCCTTTCAGAGATCCAATCTGGTACATGATAGAAATCCCTTCCTAGGGGTTGGGACCACCATGTTCTTCCTATGGACCAACGATGGAGGCCTTAGGTTCTCTCTTCGAAAACCTTCTCCCACTCAATCTTTTGAAGTCAAGGTTTTATTTTAAAATTATGCATGAACAATTTTAATATGAGCGGCACTCCCTATTCTATATGGCATGTTATCAATATACATGGTTAATCATATTATAATGCAGACAAGCAAAGCAATCAAGCAAAGCTACAAGCATAATAATAATAATAACCCTAATATTATGATTCCACCCTAGAGAATAGAAAAATAAGATTATAAGAGAATAATCGAGACATTTATCGATTCTTCATCCTTGAATCCTCAAGCTGTATCCTTCTTCATGTAATATCCATCTTCAAGTCTTCAATCCCGTATGAATCGAACACTTCATATTTCCGGTCATATCTAAATTTAATGTTTCTCAGAATTGTCCCAAAAATAAAATTAAAACTACAATGGAAAAATTGCACCTTTTCTGGACACCTGGCAGCTCTCGGTTGGCAGTCCGATCTGGGTGATCGGTCTGCCGATCATGGTGGTTCGGCCTGCCGAACATGAAGGTTCGGCCTGCCGGCAGAGCACCAAAATTTCTACCCCACTATCGGCTTGCCGGACCGTACGTCCGGCCTGCCGATTTGTGACCTTCGGCCTACCGAACTGTGAGGTCCGGCATGCCAATCGAGCAGAAGAAACCTTAATCCAGAAAATATAATTTTAATGCAATTCGTTAATTTTATTTTCAACAATTCAAAAACATAAAATTAGAGACTCAGGAAATACCTGGAGGCGCCATCATCAATCTTTAAGATCCGACTTCTCGTTCCGTCTTCTCCGAATAATTATTTAATTACAAAATTCTTACAAATTAAAAATTAAATAACAATGCCTAGACGGAGATGATAGTCCGCCATCTAATTACATGAAAAACCTAGATACACATTCTAACCTCTAAGGAACCATAACCGGTATTAATTAATTAATAAATAATTAAACAACAATTTAATCAACCATAATTAATTAATAAACATTCACCACATAATCCATGACAACATATATATTATATAGAAACCTAGAGTGCCATCTCTCTATAAAATTTAATTCAAGCATTGGAGAGATTAAGATCACAAAATTTATGCATATAACATGATCACAAACTTGCAAATTTATGTAAAAATCTGGGCTCTGATACCAATTGTTGGAAACAAAGTGCACAACGGAATTTTAAAAATTTTTCATCAGAGTATTTTCCAAAACACAAGTTTGACATGTTATATGTATAAATTAGACAGGTCTTACTAACCTCAGTGTGTTGAAGAACCTCCGCAACCTGTGTAAAGAAGTAACATTCCAGAAGAGCCTCAACCAACTGGTCTTCTTTGCTATTCTCTATCCACAACCGGAGTGAGTATGGGCTCACACGTAAGCTCTTCCACCGATGACTCTCTTTCCAACCAACAGAGAGAACCCAAAGTTAGTGTTCATGATTTGTGAACAAAAGCTCTCAGGGAGTTTTTAGATGCTCACTCGAAGAGTATCACTCTTAATCTCTCAAATTGATCTGAGTAAATCATTAAACTCACTCCCTTTTTATACCTATTGGTCCTAGGGTCAGTCCATATCAGATTAGGTCTCAAAAAATCGAAACAGAATCAAGTTCAGATCAATATCTAATAAGATACACGTGAAAACGTGTAATCTTAATTGTCGTCGGTCGGCATGCTGAACTTTCTGATAGGCAGGCTGAACAGGCCAGTTTGGTAGGCCGAACACGTCATCCAGCAGGCTGAACTGCCGAGAAAAAATCTCCGCGAATCTTTTATTTTCCACCCGAGATTCTAAAGGATAAAGTCTCAGTTTTGATTCAAATAGCCCAATAGAAAAGATATCTGATCAAAACAAACTTTATCAAGATAATCTCTAAGAAAATAAATTAATTCACAATAATTCTACAAGTTTATCTTGTTCTAATTGTCCAAAATTAAAACAACCGATAAACAGACAAGAATTACACGAACGCAATAATTCAACAAGTTTATCTTGAACTAATTTTCTTACATAATTAATTCAACCGATAAACAGACATGAATTATTTGATTCTTATAAATTTTAAACCAATCTGATAAATCCGACATAAGTCACCAATTATTGGAAAAACACGCCGTGTCGTTATAGGATTTTGTGAGCTAGCAAAGGGGACCAAAATGGACCTATAAAGTTCAAGCTCATGATAATTATGAAACCCAATATCCCAAATATACATTTCACAATTATCAACTCCAATGCTACTCCACTAAAAGCTTGGAGCTGCACTCTCGAACTTTATAGAATTACGAAGCTCGTGTAGCTAAGTCTCCATGACATATCATAGTGTATAGCATCCCCATATGATCATCCATAATCGGCTTAAGGACAAGTTCTGTCTTACCTTCCCGATTATTTTTATCTTACGTTCCATTGTCTCACCATTAGAAAACTTACCATCCAAAGATAGTATACCATTCGGTTACACCTATGTATCCAAATGGTTGAGCGCTCCAGTTTTTCAATTTTAGGACAACGCATATAAGAGGATATCATTACTCCTAAAGAGGAGCTATGGATTCCATATCTATGAATAACAAGTCTACGCTATCAAGAGTCATGCCTCCAACGTACCGGCATGCATGCCACTATGGAGATGTGGGAGTCACCTATTAGTACATCAAAAGGCACAAGTCGAGACAACGGGCCTATTATTCATCTCAGGATTAAGATACAATACAAATGATTGTCTAAAGTGAATCGATTTGCCAAGATAGAATTATTAATCCAATTCAATTCACTTTATGTCCCGATCCAACACATCGTCAACTATGACAACGTGCCAATGTTTCTATTCATGGAGTCCAACTCCGATGGTCAAGACAAACCATCTCCCAAAAGGGATATAGACAACATAACAATCTTTACATGAATAAAGTGCCCAACTTTATTCCTTCGATTGCGGATCATATGTTTTAGACCATCACCTTAAGAATCGTGTCTACCACATAATCATCCCATCATATGCCCAATTCTTAAGGTTTAGACTGACAGTCTCAGACTACTATTTGCTTATCATACATTCAACAAATATGAACGTAAAGAGGACAATATTTGGTATATATAAATGAATAAATTCTTTATTGATAAAAATGTCTCCAAAAACGTATTACATTTTTACTCCTTAGAGCATACATGTCTAACAGATAGATCCTACTAAGGTTGAGGCTATTCTTAACTGGAAGTAACCTTAGAATGTTAGTGAGATAAGAAGCTTCTTAGGTCTGGCTGGTTATCATCGAAAGTTTGTAGAGGATTCTCTAAGATAGCATCGTGTCTCACCAATCTGACTTGTAAGTAGAAGAAGTTTGAATGAACCGATAAATGCGACAAAAGCTTCTAGGAATTAAAGGGAATGCTAACTTTGGCTCCAATTTTGGAAATTCTGTAAAGGAATAAAGGATTTGTTATTTATAGTGATGCTTTTAAAATGGGCCTTGGTATACTATTGATGCAAAGTGCTTGGGTGATTGCTTATGTTCTAAGACAATTGAAGGACTATGAGAAGAACTACCCTACTCATGACCTTGAGTTGGTAGCTGTAGTGTTTGCATTGAAAATTTAGAGACACTACTTATAAGGAGTTCAATGTAAGATCTTTACTAACCACCAAAATTTGAAGTACTTTTTCACCTAGAAGGACCTAAACTAGAGGTAGCGGAGATGGTTGGAGCTAGTGAAGAATTATGATTGTAAAATCCTTTACCATCCATGAAAGGCAAATAGGATGGCTGATGCTCTAAGTAGGACGACCTCTACAACATTGATGTCACTACAAGTGATGTCCTAGCCTTTAAAGAAACAAATTCTGGACTTTGGTTTGGAGCTTATAGCGGGACAACTTTTGGCATTAATTTTCACTCCATCACTATCTGATGAGATTCAAAGTAAACAAGACAAATATATAAGCCTAGCTAGGATCAAGCAGGAATCAAGGAAGGAACATGAAAGGAGTTTCGTGTTGCTGATGATGGAACTCTATATCTTAAGAAGCGCTTATGTGTTCCCAATGTTGATGGCTTAAGGGAAAGGATCCCAGTAGATATTCATAATACTCATTATTTAATCCAAATAGGTATGACAAAGAAGTATAATGACTTAAGGGACTACTTTTGGTGGTTTGGCATAAAGCGTGATGTTGCAAAGTATGTGAAAAGATGTTTGACTTGTCAGCAAGTCAAGGCTAAGCGTCAAAGGACTGGGGGTGATTTGTAGTCAATTCAAATACCTAACTGGAAGGGGAGGCAATCACGATAGATTTCATCATAGGTTTGCCAAGAATCACAAATGGGTATGATGCTATTTCAGTTGTTATTGACCGATTAAGGAAGATAGCACACTTCATCCCCATTAAGACCACATACTTCATGGAATGATTAGTGGAGCCTTATGTCAAAGACATAGTGAGGCTTCATGGTATTCCCAAGTCTATTATCTCCGATCTGATGGTAGGTTCACTTCTCATTTTGGAAGAGCATACAGACCGCGATAGGTACCATGTTGAAATATAGGTACCAAGTTGCATTTCAACATGGTACTTCACCTTCAGACTGATGGCCAAAAAAAGAGAATGAATTTGATTTTAGAGGACATACTCCGCTGCTGTACCCTTGACTACAAAATGAGCTAGTTTAAGTTGCTACCATTGACAGAATTTGCTTTTAACAACAACTATCAAGTGACAATTGGAATGGCACCTTATGAGGCTTTATATGGATGGAGGTGTAGATACCTATATGTTGGCATGAAGCTAGAGAAAAGAAGACGATGGAAAGTAAGGATAGCAAAGAGGCAAATTTTATCAACAAGACGTCTGAGATGGTAAGGTTAATGCAAAAGAGAATTGAGACCACTCCAAGTCGACAAAAGAGCTATGCTGACAAAAGGAGAAGGTCTTTGGAATTCACTATAGGCGATTCTATATTCTTAAAGGTTGCACAAATGAAGGGAGTTATGATGTTCAAGGAGAAAGGCAAGCTAAGCCCAAGGATTATTGAACCACAAAAATTTGTGAAACATACAAGCAAGGGAGCCTATCAATTGAGACTGCTACCGGAGTTGTCATCTATCCATGATATATTCCATGTCTCGATGGTTAAGAAGTATGTTTCAAATCCTATGCATGTGATCAAGCCACAGGTGATTGAAAAATGAGAAGATCTTAGCTATGAAGAGAAGCTAGTCAAAATTTTCAAAAACATAAGTTTCACATGCTATATAGCTAAATTAATCATATATTACTAACCTTTGTATGCTAAAGAGATACTGCAATCAACGAAGAGAAGAACATTTTAGAAGAGCCTCAACCAACTAGTCTTCTTTGCTATTCTCTATCCACGATCGAAGTGTGTGTAGGCACATGTCGTACATCTCTTCCCTAGTGATTGTCCTTCCAACCAATTGAGAAGACCTAAAGCCAAGGTTCGTGATTGTGAACTATAGCTCTCAGGGAGTTTCAGAGTGTCTAACACTAGAGAACTCACTCTTAACTTCTCAACTGATCTGAATAACTGAGAAAACTCATTCCCTATTTCTAGAGGTCAAACCCAGGTTTAGTCATTATCAAATAAGGCCTTAAAAATTCAAATCTAGATCAACATTTGATAAAACCACATCAAAAACAAGTAATAAGATTATAGTTAGATCGGTAGGCCAAACTAACTAATCGACCTACCGAACTTACCCTATTGGTAGGCTGAACTCATAGATTGACTTGTCAAACTTGCAATAATATGATCCCTGAGAATCTTTTATTTTCCACCCGAGATTCTTTGGATAGAGCCGCAGTTTTAATTCAAATAACCCAATAGAGAAGTTATTTGATTAAAACAATAATATTTGGATAATCTCAAGGAAAATAAACATTCCTGATAATTCAACAAGCTTATCTTGAATTAATTTACAAAATTAATTTAACTGATAAACAAACATAAATTATCTAATCCTATCGAATTTCAGCCAATCTAATAATTTAACATAAGTGACCAATTTATTCGAAAAGTATGTTGTATCATTACAAGATTTATTATGAGCTAGCAAAAAGGACCTGATGGACCTATATAGTTCAAGCTCTATTAATTATAAAATATATTATCTCAAATATATATTTTATAATTATTAACTCTAACGCCACTCTACTAAAAGCTTAGAGCTGCACTCCCGAACTATAAAATTCTAAAACTCCAAATTAGCTTAGTATATATGACATATCATAATGTGTCGTATTCCTATAGGATATTCATAACCAGCTTAAGGATAAATTCCATCTTACCTTCCTAATTATTTTTGTATTATGTGTTGTTGTCTCACAATTGGAAAACTCACAATCTAAAGACAGTATACCATTCGTTTACACTTATGCATCCAAATGGTTAAGCTCTCCAGTGTTTCAATTACAGGATAACGCATATAAGAGAACATCATTGACTCCACCAATGAAGCTATGGATTCCATATCTATGAATAACAGATCTATGCCATCAAAAGTCATGTCTCCAACATACTAGTATGCACACCATCATAAAGTCAAGATGTCACCCTTTGGTACATCAAAAGTGTTGGAAAAATAGTACACAGTAGAATTTTAAAATTTTTTATACCAGAGTATTTTTCAAAACACAAGTTTGACATACTATATATATAAATTAACCAAATCTTACTAACCTCGTAAATGATGAAAAGCTTGTATAGTCTATGAAGAGATGTGCATTCTAGAAAGACCTCAACCAACTGGCCTTCTTTTACATTCTCTATCCACGGCCTGTGTGTTTGTGGGCACATTATGAGACTGTAAAAGTGTACATTTTCTAAGGCTTAAATCATTTATTTACGCTTTTATTTCTCATTAAATCTTCTAATTAATAGCATTTTGTGTTAATAAGTATTTTTTTGTCTTGGTGTGAAAATGTGTTTAAAAATGCATTTTTAGTGTGTCTTTATGTTTTTAGTAATTTTTAGAGTCATTTTGGTGTGTTAACTAAGTATCTAGTCTGTAAATAGTCAAAACTATAAAAGTAATGCGGTTATTTTATTGAGTTTTAGTGTATTTAATAGTATGTTTTAAGTTTATAAATATATCTTATTATATTTTTAGTAATTTTTAAAATATTTCCAGTAATTTTTAAAATATTTCCAAGTCATAAAAATTATATCTGTGTTAAACCGTAAGAGACTAAAAATTTTAGGAGTTTTTATTTAATTTTGTGTGTTTTAATGTAAAATAAATATTTTTAATAAATATTATGTTTGTAAAATAATTAATATTAGTGTGATTGTGATTTTAGATTTGAAATCTGAAGGAAAAACAGAGCAAAACGACACCAAAACGGATAAAATCAGACATCAGCGGAATCTCACAGTGCGGTCCACGTGTCGAGATATGATTGGCACTTGCATCACACGCGTCAACAAGACTGCAGCGTGTCTCAGAGGTGGAACAAGCGTGTCTGATCGTGTGCGGTCGTGTCCACGTGCATCTGTTCTCTGAACCGTCAGATCTGAATACTTTGACTCATCCATCGGCCTTAAATCTCAGTCCCACCTAGCTCAATTTGAGAGTGTCTGACAGCCGTTGGATATGGAATTTGACGGTCAACATCAGCCCATTCCAATACTGTCAGTTGCCACATCACACAGGATCTCAAAGACAAATTCGCATTCTCACGAACGCGGATCAACGTGAAAGAAGAAGAAAATAACTTAAATTGGTCAACTTTCAACAAGGAAAAGCATTAATTATAAATGGATGTTAGTAAATCCAATCTCCTATAAATACCGAGCCGTTTGTCTCAGTTTAGGGACGGCTCTCACAGTATGAAAATACTGTCGTATTAGTTATAGTCCAGTTTTTATTCCAGTTTTCAGTCTAGTTTCTTGTAAAATATTTTCTAGTTTATGTTGTAAAAATTATGCTCAATAATATCAGTAGTATTTTATTAATTATGTCTTTTTAAATTTCTTTTTAACTGAGGGGAGAGGGGAAAATTCTGGCAAAATTATCTTAAATATTTTTTGGTTTTTCTTAGTTTTCTAAGCTATTGTAATGCCAAAATATTTTCTTAGAAAGCTTAGAATTTTAATGTTTTCTTATCTAGAACTCTGCCAAAATTACGGTTCTAATTTATCGACGACATAGACTGGCACGAATAATGCTTGGGAGGACCTTGATTACTCGTAGACAGAGAATGGCTCGGTAAATGCTTAACTTACTATCTTGGTTGTTATTTTAGTTAAGTTATGTTGAAATGCTGCTTATTTATTAAGTTGTGTTTTTCCTACATTATAGACATGGAATGGCACAGTAAATATTTGGTAAATCTTGATTTATTGTCGACAAAGGATGGCATAGTGTACACTTAAATCAACTAATAAATAAAAAGCGAAACTAAAATATATTGAAGATAATTGTCAGAATAGAACCTTTAAACCTCAGTCCTATTATTATTGTTAAATTGTTATTATTGTTGTTACTCTGCTTAAGTTATTGATTGCATTTCTTGTTATTAAAGTTCCAAATTATCAAAATTAAAAAAATGAAAAATGTTGTAAAAATGTGTAAATATTGTAAATACATTATGTGAATAATAAATATTAATCCTTAAATTTTTGAACTTAAATGAAAAGAAAAAGTTAATATAATACATGTGCTGGAACTGAATAAATCCTTCCCTATGGGTTCAACCTTAGATTCACCGAGTAAATATTACTTGAGACAACCTTATACTTGAGGTTAGTTTAAAATGCGTAAATAGACGCGAGACCAAGTTTTTGGCGCCATTGCCGGGGACGGTATTGTTTTCAGTATCGTATAATATTGTGTAATATATTTTCTTTTTCTTTTTATTTTTCTTTTATATATTACTAACTCTTCTTTTCTTTTGTTTTATTTCTTTTCTTTTGTTAATATCTTCATTTCCCCAAACTTTGCTTTCAAAAGAGAAGTTTGACAAAAACGTTGAAATTTTTGAACTGTTCAAACAAGTCAAAATTAACATTCCACTTTTAGATGCAATCAAACAAGTCCCATCTTATGCTAAATTTTTGAAAGATTGTTGTACAATTAAAAGAAAGCATAATGCGACTAAAACTGTATTTTTAACTGAGAATGTTAGTTCCATCATTCAACATAATTCAACATTGAAATACAAAAATCCTGGTTGTCCCACAATTTCTTGCATCATCGGAAATACTCAAATTGAACATGCTTTGTTAGACCTTGGTGCTAGTGTCAACCTCTTACCTTATTCTGTTTATCAGCAATTAGGTCTAGGTGAACTAAAGCCAACTTCTATCACACTTCAACTAGCTGATCGATCTGTAAAAATTCCAAGAGGAGTTCTCGAGGATGTGTTAGTCCAAATTGATAAATTTTACTACTCGGTAGATCTCATTGTTTTGGATAAATAACCTATCACAAATTCAAATGTTCAAATTCCTGTCATTTTAGGTCATCCATTTCTTGCAACTTCTAATGCTTTGATTAATTGTAGAAATGGAATACTAAAATTGTCTTTTGGAAATATGACCTCAGAGTTCAACATTTTTAACATGGCACAATCACCATCTAGAAAATGTGAAGTGAACTTTGTTGAGAGCAATACTTCTGGAACGTTTGTTGATCCCTTGGCTGATTTGGGTAATTCATTTGATTCGAATGTTCCACCCAAAGTTGATAACCATCTTGTGAATGTTTTTGACCAATCTCCTAAACCTAAAAATTTAAATTTTGAAGTTGAATGTGAAAATGAAGTTTTTGAAGAAGGACCTGAGGATGAGGTGATGGGTGACACTATGGATGACCTCATGTATGATCTCATGGATGAAGAAGAATTTAAGCAAAGATTCTTTGCAGCTGCTGGCAACTTAACTTTTTGGGAGTGCTATCTTTTGGGAAGGTGTAGAGCAGCTCTTCTAACAGTCATCAACATTGGCGATTCTGATTCCGAACTAGAAACTGAAATCATAGTTATAGATTAATGTTTATTTATGTTTTTGTATTTGTTTGTTGTATTTTTATTTTCTTTATTTTTCCTAAAAATTAGAAAAATAATTTCAAAAATTCATTAAAATGGCAGAAATTATGGAGGTTATAATCAGCATGATTAGTTGGTATTTTTGTATCAACGGCCTCTAGAAACGTATTTTAATGAAATAATTTTCAATGAATTTTTTTGAATTTTAGATCTTTATTAAAAAAATAAAAAATAAAAAAAATAAATAAAAAAAACTCAAAAACACAAAACTATTTTCATTTTAGAGTAATCTGTTAGGTTACCTTTCTTTGGCCCATTTTAGTTCAGCCCATTACTCTCGCGTGCATCTGAATAGTCTTCCCCGTGTCTGAACAAAAGTCTACCCCTTGTCTATAAAATCTGTTACTATGCATCCAAGCTTAAAAATCTTTGCTCTTTCTCTCTCTAAATTTCTTGTTCTCTCTCTCGAATTCTCTCTGTCTTCTCACTAAAATTCCAAGAAATTCTTCAAAACTCTTTCAAAGTTCTTCAATCTTTCAAACACTTTTTCCAGAAAATCTTCAATCTCCTCTTCTTCTGCTTCCACAAAAATCTTCACAATTCTATCTCCAAATCTCTCTTAAAGCTTTCAATTCACTCTCAAGAATCTCAATTCCTCAATCATGGATCCGAAATATGTGCACTTAAAGAAATATTTCCCTTTACTTTCTCAAAGAGAGATCAGAAAGAAGTACAAAACTAGAGTCACTCGTCTTTGGGTACTTTCACGTTTTAAGCTTCCTACTGATATTAAGATGTACATAGAAGGTCTTACTCATTCAAGTGATGTAAATAATGTAGGTTTGCCTGGTATGGGTACAAGTCTATGTGCTAGAAAAAGAGGAGCTCATCGTATGGAGTCAAAATGTCATAAATGTTCTCGTCAAACTTGTTCTGGAAAATGTCCCTCACCTAGTTTCGTATCTAGAAATAGGGAAGATAAAATTCAGTTATGTAAAAATGGTCTTAGGAATGAAAACTTAAAAGATCTCTGAGTTTCTCTTGAGTCCCATTCAAGTGGATATGTTTGGGGGGCTATGAAACAACTCTAGCCTCAATTTCATGAAGAAAAAGAACGTCTTGGGAATCTGATGCTAAAAGACCCAACTGTTCAGTTTGCGAGAATGTTAGATGGAAAACAGACTCAATATCATTCTACTTTAGAACAAGGTCTGTAAAGTATTTTTCTCTGTTTCTTTGTGAGTTTGTCCTAAAAAAAAAAACAATGAAAATTTATTCGAGGTATGATCATGGTTTTAATGAAAAAAATCAACCAAACTGCTGAGTAACAGAATTTCTAGAAACGCGTTTTAATGAACAAAAGTTTTCTTCAACTCATTCTCGAATAAAATTTCATCAACAAAAAGATTTTTATTTTTGTGATTTATACAGTTGTTGTTTAATAATTGTGATAGTACCATTTATCTTATAATAATAATATCTTGACTTTTCTTCTTTTGTCAGATGCATAATTTTCTTCGGTAGGTACCTTGTGTGTCGTGTAAGATAAGCTTTACTTTGAATTTTAAAATTTAGTCCCATTTGTCAAAAGTTGTACAGTAAAGTCTAGTTTGTCAAAAGGTTAATAGTATTGTCAGGTACAAGTTGTCTGCAGGGGTGTCACATTTATCTGTCCTTGTCTATCATAACAGCTGTCTTTATTTAATTTTACCTAACGTTCTCTTTAATTGTCTATAAAATACTTTTAGTCCTTAAGTTTTTCTCAGAGCGAATTTGTAAGATAGAGTTAGTCAAAAAAAAAAAAGAGAAAAAAAAAAGAGTCTTAGTCTTAGTAATTATTATGGATTCCTCATCCCAGTCATCTTTAAAGTTCAACAATATCTATGTGTTTTGTGGTTCTAAATCAGGGAAAGACATTGATTACATAGAAACTGCGTTTCATTTAGGCTATGTCTTGGCTACGAAAAAGATAAACCTTGTCTATGGAATAGGTAGTCTAGGTTTAATGTGTACTGTCTCTAATGGAAGATGTTTTGGAGGTACTAAATGTTTACGTATTATTCCAGGTATCCTTGCTCAAAGTCATTTATGTGGTCCTACCATTGGTGTTGAAAAAATAGTTACAGGTATCCCTGAGTGAATAAGAGACATGGAGTTTGCTTCTGATGCTTTCATTGCTTTACCTGGAGGTTTAGGAACTCTAGAAGAACTTTTTGCCATTGCTAGTTGGAAATTGTTAGGACTACACTCTAAACCTGTTGGTTTGTTAAATATAAATGGTTACTTTGACAGTTTGCTTAGTTTTCAGATCATGTTGTGGAACAAAAGTTTCTTGATGAGTCAGGAAGAAAGATTTTTATCTCTGCCACTATTGTAATTGCTCAAAAAAATGCACGTCATTGATCCTGAAGCGAACACTGCAACATCAAAGTTCTGCGAAAAACACAAAGGAGATTGGGATCTTTCTCCCTAAACTTTAACTCTTTTAGTTTTACTTATAGCATTATTGTTTTTGTTTTTGTTTGTGCGTTTGTCTGTGAATAACCACCCTTGTAAGTATATGTTGTTAGTTTTCTTACTTAATCTTGTTAAACATTGGGAACAGTGTTCAATTTAGGTTGGGAGGAGAAGGTTGTGTCAATTTTTTTTCTTTTGTGATTGAATCTGGGACTAGTTTTAAAAACCAAGCGAAAAAAAAAGTATGCTATTTGTAAGACTTTAAGATTCATGTGTTCATAGGTCGAGATGGCTGAGTGAAGGTTTTGACCTGAAACGCGTCTCGATAATGGTCCGCAAATGAAGTCCTTTGTGTTTGTAAAATTCGTATCCCTGCATCTTTCTTTTGTAGCATGCAAGTTTGAAGATGGCTGAGGTAAGGAGTATTTATTATTCTTGAAACGCATCTTCACCTTGGTAGAAATAGCTGAGTAATGGAGTGACTAGCATTTTTGAAACGTGTTTCTACATGATTGTAAAAAAAAAAAAATTGTGTGCTTGCATTGCATTTATTAATTAAAAAAATTAAAATCTAAAAATATTTTGGTGATTTGCCTCCTGTCCAATGATGATATCAAGATTATATAATTTCCATGGCTTAAGGTAGATTTAAAATACTATTTAAGTTTATGTTAGTTTCTTTAGTTTGCCATATGTTTAGGATGAAATTTTCCCAAAGTTTGAACACTTAATCTTGCACTATGATTTGTTATATTAATTTAGAGACTGTTTATGTTAGTATAATTTGGTTTATTTTAATAAAATCTTATAACTTGTTTAAATCCCTCTTGAGATGAAATCCTAGATAACACTAAGTTATAGATATAATTTAGGCCATCTTTGGATCATTTGAGCCTTTGAAGCTAACCTGTTTACATTCTATATCCCTAGTTACCTAGTTGCGCTTAATGTTCTATTTTCTTTGTTACCCATATATTTAGCCTAGCCTTTTTAATAAATTCATAATCCTTGTCTTGTATCTTTCACTCATAAGGCATTTGTTCTTTCAAGTGAATTCGGATTTATGAGGTTAGGATGAGTTAGGAATATCTGCTACCTCTGTGAAATATGTACGTAACTCTTTAGTTATTTTATAAAAAAAAACAAAAAAACAAAAAAAACAAAAGCAAAAAAAAAAAAAAAGAAGAAGAAGAAGAAGAAGAAGAAGAAAGTTAAATAAAGAGTGGTTGACAAAGGAAATTTCATTTCTAGTTCGGGATTGTAAACTTTGGGAATTGGATTGTACATTTTAAAGGTTCGGGATTTTTGTAAGTGTCTTATGGGTAAACTAAGCCTCAAATATATCTTCCATCATACCTTTAACCCAAGCCTTACATTACAAGCCGAATAAAGTCCTAAAAGGTCTTTCAAGGTGTTATTCTACATTAGTGGAGAGAGGGATGAAAAACAAGTTTATAAGAATTTATTTAAATAAATTAAGATATATTAATATAAATTTATCTGGTTAATATGCATTGATTAGTAATAGAAATCCACACACACACAGAGGAAAATTCATCTTAAATAATTGACGAACTCTAGAAATAAATCATAACTTAATTAGTGTTTACATCTTTACTTTGAGGCATGAATATGAGATAAACCCTGAGGAAAATCAATGAGGAATCACAAGTTTTAAAAAAAAAATAAAATCTTTTGCCTATTTTAAGTTTTATCACTTTAGTTGCTAGAGACTAGCAATAAGCTGGTTGGGGGTATGATGAGACTGTAAAAGTGTACATTTTCTAAGGCTTAAATAATTTATTTACGCTTTTATTTCTCATTAAATCCTCTAATTAATAGCATTTTGTGTTAATAACTATTTTTGTATCTTGGTGTGAAAATGTGTTTAAAAATGCATTTTTAGTGTGTTTTTATGTTTTTAGTAATTTTTAGAGTCATTTTGGTGTGTTAAATAAGTGTCTAGTCTGTAAATAGTCAAAACCGTAAAAGTAATGCGGTTATTTTATTTTGAGTTTTAGTGTGTTTGATAGTGTGTTTTAAGTTTATAAATATGTCTTATTATATTTTTAGTAATTTTTAAAATATTTCTAAGTCATAAAAATTATATCTGTGCTAAACCGTAAGAGATTGGAAATTTTAGGAGTTTTGTGTGTTTTAATGTAAAATAAATATTTTTAATAAATATTATGTTTGTAAAATAATTAATATTAGTGTGATTTGATTTTAGATTTGAAATCTGGAGGAAAAACGGAGCAAAACAACACCAAAACGGATAAAATCGGACATCAAATGCATCAAAAAGATAAAGAAAATTTGAATTTAAATTAAATGGGACATGTGGTGTAACAAGGACCGTCGGATTCACTGTCAAATTAATCTCAACCGTCTAAGGAAGAGACGCATGTCAACGCGTCATCTGGTGTGTCAGCAGAATCTCACAGTGCTGTCCACGTGTCGAGATATGATTGGCGCGTGCATCACACGCGCCGACAAGACTGCAGCGTGTCTCAGAGGGTGCAGCAGGGGTGTCCGATCGTGTCCACGTGCATCCGTTCTCTAAACCGTCATATCTAAATACTTTGACTCATCCATCGGTCTTAAATCTCGGTCCCACCTAGCCCAATTTGAGAGCGTGTGACAGCCGTTGGATTTGGAATTTGATGGTCAAGATCAGCCCATTCCAATACTGTCAGCTGCCGCATCACACAGGATCTCAAAGACAAATTCACATTCTCACGAACGTGGATCAGCGTGAAAGAAGAAGAAAATAATTCAAATTGGTCAACTTTCAACAGGGAAAAGCATTAATTATAAATGGATGTTAGTAAATCCAATCTCCTATAAATACCAAGGCATTTGCTTCAGTTTAGGGACGGCTCTCACAGTATGAAAATACTATTGTATTAGTTACAGTCCAATTTTTATTCCAGTTTTCAGTCTAGTTTCTTGTAAAATATTTTCTAGTTTATGTTGTAAAAATTATGCTCAATAATATCAGTAGTATTTTATTAATTATGTCTTTTTAAATTTCTTTTTAGCTGAGGGGAGAGGGGGAAATTCTGGCAAAATTATCTTAAATATTTTTTGGTTTTTCTTAGTTTTCTAAGCTGTTGTAATGCCAAAATATTTTCTTAGAAAACTTAGAATTTCAATATTTTCTTAGCTAGAACTCTGCCAAAATTACGGTTCTAATTTATCGACGACATAGATTGGCACGAATAATGCTTGGGAGGACCTTGATTACTCGTAGACAGAGAATGGCTCAGTAAATGCTTAACTTACTATCTTGGTTGTTATTTTAGTTAAGTTATGTTGAAATGCTACATATTTGTTAAGTTGTGTTTTTCCTACATTATAGACATGGAATGACACAGTAAATGCTTAGTAAATCTTGATTTATTGTCGACATAGGATGGCATAGTGTACACTTAAATCAACTAATAAATAAAAAGTTAAACTAAAATATATTGAAGATAATTGTCAGAATAGAACCTTTGAACCTTAGTCCTGTTATTATTGTTGTTACTCTACTTAAGTTATTGATTGCATTTCTTGTTATTAAAGTTCCAAATTATCAAAATTAAAAAATGAAAAGTGTTGTAAAAATGTGTAAATATTGTAAATATATTATGTGAATAATAAATAGTAATCCTCAAAATTTTCAGCTTAAATAAAAAGAAAAAGTTAATATAATACATGTACTGGAACTGAATAAATCCTTCCCTGTAGGTTCGACCTCGGATTCACTGAGTAAATATTACTTGAGACAACCTTATACTTGAGGTTAGTTTAAAATGCGTAAATAGACACGAGACCAGCACACTTGTAAAGCTCTTCCACTAAGTAGCTCTCCTTCCAACCAATTGAGAAATACCCAATGCTATAGTTTATGATTTGTAAACAACAGCTCTCCAAGGAGTTGCAAAGTCTTACCAATATAGTCTCACTCTAGATTTCTCAACAGATCTAAATAACAATGAGTGTCACTCCCCTTTATATAGAGGTTGGGTCTAGGAGTCAGTCCTTATCCGACAAGGACTCGAAAATTCAAATCAAAATCAAATCCAAATCAATATATGATAAAATTTGCATGGAAATGCATGATTTATTTAACGCTTGGTCGGCAGGCTGAACTAGCAGATCAGCCTACCAAACTTCCGATAAATAATCCTGCTAATCTTTATTTGCCACCTGAGATTCTTGGGATAGAGCTTAAGTTTTAATTCAAATAACCTAATAGAGAAGTTATTTGATTAAAACTGTCATATCAAGATAATCTTTAAGAAAATAAATATTCTTAATAATTCAACAAATTCACCTTGAATTAATTTATTTAAAATTAATCCAACCTTTAAACAGACATGAATTATCTAATCTTGATAATGCAGGAAGTTTATCATGAATTAATTTTCACAAAATTAATTCGATCGATAAATAGACATGAATTATTTGATTCTATCGAATTTTCAGCCAATCTAATAATATGACACAAGTCACCAATTATTGAAAAAGCACGCCGTATGGTTACAGGAATTTTTTTATGAGCTAGCAAAGGGGACCTGATGGACCTATACAGTTCAAGCTCCCAATAATTATGAAACCCAATATCCTAGATATACATTTCATAATTATCAACTCTAACGCTACTCCACTAAAAGCTTAGAGCTGCACTCTCAAACTATATAGAATTACGAAGCCTATATAGCTAAGTCTCCATGACATATCATTATGCTGTCCTCATAGGATTATCCATAATCAGCTTAAGGACAAGTTCTGTCTTACCTTCCTAATTATTTTTATCTTACGTTCTATTATCTCACAATCAAAAAACTTACCATCTAAAGACAGTATACCATTCGGTTGCACCTATATATCCAAATGGTTGAGCACTCCAATTTTTGAATTACAAGATAACGCATATAAGAGGATATCACCACTCCTAAAGAGGAGCTATGGATTTCATATCTATGAATAATAGGTCTACGCTATCAAGATTCTTGCCTCCAATGTACCAACATGCGTACCACTATTAAAATGTGGATGTCACCCTTTGGTATATCAAAAGACATAAGTCAAGATAATAGGCCCACTATTCATCTCAGGATTAAGATACAATACATATGATTGTCGAAAGTGAATCTATTTGTCAGGATAGAAGTATTAATCCAAATCAATTCACTTTATGTCCTAATCCAGCACATCATCACCTATGACAATGTGCCAATGTTTTTATTCGTGGAGTCCACCTCTGATGGTCAAGACAAACCATCTCCCATTAGGGATATAGACAACATAACGTTCTTTGCATGAATAAAGCACCTAACTTTATTCTCTCAATTGCGGATCTTATGATTTAGATTGTCAACTTAAGAATTGTGTCTTCCGTATAATGTATCCATTCAAATAATATAAATGTAAAGAGGACAAGATTTGGTATATAAATAATAAATAAATTCTTTTTTTATTAAAATGCCTCCAAAAACATATTAAATTTTTCCTCCTTAGGGCATGCATGTCTAACAATCTCCCACATGCACTAAGTGAGTAAATATGACAAATCCCGCATCCTCATAGCTTCCACATGCCTCTCGAATACTCTCATAGTTAGTGTCTTCGTGAATAGATCAACTAAATTGTCCTCAAATGTGATTTTGCAAACAACAACATGCCTGCCCTCTATGAAGTCCTTTATTACATAATACTTTTGATCAATATGCTTACTCTTGTTGTGAAATCTTGGTTTCTTAGCATTAGCTACCACTGGACTATTATCACAGTATAGTGATACCACCTTATCCATACTAGGAACTACCTCAAGATCCCCAAGGAACTTGCAGAGGCACACTGCTTCTTTTGAAGCATCACTAGTTGTCACATATTTTACCTCCATCGTTGAATCCAAAGTACAATCTCACTTCACACTTCTCCAGCTGATGGCACTATTGCCCAGAGTAAACACAAAACCAAAAGTCAATCTCCTAGAATCTAGACAAGATTGGAAATTTGAATCAGTGCATCCTAGAGGAGGTAAGTCCTTACCCAAATACTCAAGCATATACCCTCGAGTCCTTCTTAGGTACTTGAAAATATGCTTAACCATAACCCAATGGTTCAGTCCCAAATATGCCTGAAATCGACTTACAATCCCAATCGCATAACAAATATCCAAACGTGTTCCAAGCGTGACTTAGATGACACTACACACTGTCGAAGTATAAGGCACCTTCTTCATGTATTCTCTTTCTTCCTCAAACTTTGGAGAGTTTTTCTTAGAAAGAGTAATTCCAGACCCAGATAGTTGCCCATCTTTCTTGGAATCCTTCATTACAAACCTCTTAAGAATCTTATTATGTAGCCATATTGGGACAAAGCTATCATTTTGTTCTTTCTATCCCAAAAAATCTGGATACCGAGAAAAAAATTAGCCTCACCCAAGTCCTTCATGTCAAATTACTTGACCAACCATAATTTGACCGATGACAATGCCCTAATGTCATTGCGAATCACCAGAATGTCATCCACATAGAGTAGTAGAAAAACCACCTTCCCATCCTTAATGTGTTTCTACACACGTGGTTCGTCCACATTATGTGCAAACCCATAAGTCTTGATCACCTGATAAAATCTTATGTTCCAAGAATGGGAAGCTTACTTAAGTCCATATATTAACTTTAGCAGTTTACAAACCTTACCCACCTGACCCTTGACCTTGAACCTATCTGGTTGTTCCATATAAATGAACTCATCAAGATAGCCATTTAGCAAAGCAGTCTTAACATCCATTTGCCAAATCTTGTAGCCGAGTATGGCAGCTATGGACAAGAGAATCCGAATGGACTTAGGCATGGCTAGAGGTGAAAAGGTTTCCTTGTAATCGATTCCTTCCTTTTGCGTGTATCCCTTAGCTACTAGTCTAGCCTTAAAAGTTTTGACCTTTCCATCCACTCCTCTTTTCCCCTTGTAGATCCACTAACTGCTGGAAAAATAGTACGTAGAGGAATTTTAAAAATTTTACATTAGAGTATTTTCCAAAACACAAGTTTGACATGCTATATGCATAAATTAACCAGATCTTACTAACCTCTATGTGCTGAAAAGCTCCTGCAATCAGTGAAGAGAAGTAACGTTCTAGAAGAGCCTCAACTAACTAGTCTTCTTTGCTATTCTCTATCCACAATTGGAGTGAGTGTGGGCTTATAGTACAGCTCTTCCACTAGGTGACTCTCCTTCCAACCATTTGAGAGAACCCAAAGCTAGTGTTCATGATTTGTGAACAAAAGCTCTTAGGGAGTTTTCAGATTCTCACTAGCAGAATATCACTCGTAATCTCTCAATTGATCTAGATAACTCTTGTGACTTACTCCCTATTTATAGAGGTTAGGTCTAGGGTCAGTCCTTATCAGATGAGGTCTCAAAATTCAAATTAGAATCAAATTCAGATCAATATCTGACAAGATCTGTGTAAAAATACGTGTTCTTATCCATCGCTCATCGACAGGCAGCATAAGCCCCATCGGCAGGCCGAACTGCTGAAAAAATATCTCAGTGAATCTTTTATTTTCCACCCGAGATTTTATAGGATAAAGTCTCAGTTTTAATTCAAATAACCTAATGGAAAAGTTATTTGATTAGTTGTAGCGCCCCGAGATTTAATTAATGTTATTGTAATGTAAAATGATGAATTAGTGTGCCATAATTAATATTTCAACGTTAATTTCATCATTTGATTAAATTTTAAATTTTAGGTTGTTTTGTTAATTTAATAAATTCTAATGATTTCTTATTGTTTTAAATTGTTGTTTTGAGTTTCAAAACACAATCGTTTGTAAAATGTTAAAAGTATTCCGTTTTACAAAACTGTGGGTGGCATTTGGTTTTCGTACAGCAAAACCACCCACAGTTTCTCTCTATTTATTTTCTCTTCCCTTCCTCTCTCTTCACTCTCAACTCTTACTCTCTCTCTTCTCTTCTCTCCCGTGTGATCTCTCTCATTTCCTCTCTTGGTTTCTCTCTTCTCTCTCAATTTCTCTCTCAAATTTTTGCATCAAAATTCAAATCCAAGCTTTGGGTTAGCAAGAAGGGAGCTCGGGGACATGATTTGGCAACCAAGAATGCGGATTGAAGCTTCGATTCGAGGTTATTTTTTAAATTTCTAAACTTTTCTAAAATTTTCAATTTTGTGCATTTTTGAAATCTAAGTTTGTTTGAGCTTAGAAAAATCTTGGTTTGAGTTAAATGAACTTAGAACAACTAGAATCTAAGCTTGGATTGAAGAAAAATGGATTAGATTCAAGATTTTTCATTTTTCCTCGTTTTCTCCCATTTTTGGATTTTTAGGATTTTTGTGTCTAAAGCTTGTTTAAATGAGTTCAAAAGTGTTCTATTATGTTTTTCTATCATCTATGAATGTTTTTGATGCCTGAGATTTGAGAAAAATAGGTTAAAATCAAGATTTCGATTTCGGGAGAGCCAAAACCCGCGGCTGGAATTTCTGGGTTTTTCTAGTTTGGCAGGCCAAACTACGTGTTTGGTAGGCCGGATTAAAAGGATCGGCAGGCTGGACTGCACCGTTCAGCAGGCCAAATAAGGGAAATGTCCAGCTGATCGGGCCTGATTTCCAACAGGCCAAACTGCACAGTTGGGTCGGCCTAAGCAGGGAGTCCGATAGGCGGATAGAGCACGGAAAATTTTGTGATTTTTCACCCGTTTTCACTGTTTTGAACTTTGATTTAAATTCCAGCCTTGTAAAATGATTTTAAAGATACAAATGGCACACTAGGACATCATGAAATGGTTTCGTAGCATAGAATGTCTCAAACTAGATATTGATCGACTTAGTGTGTATCTAGGATCGTTCGTGGTTCCGTGGAGCTAACGTATAGCAGACCGGGATTACGGTATGGGATACCAGCACGAGTTTCGAGGTAGGACTTCTACCCCATTCTTTGGTGGCCTAGTTTCAAAATGATTTGGCTTTGAAAAGGGTTTCTATAAGAATGTTTTCAACGGTTGATTGAAAATGAATTTATCAGTTATATCTTAATAAACCATGAACAGAAATGAGCTTCATAATGAATGTAATGACAATACTTGGTAAATGGGTTTTGAGTGGTGACGAAAATAAACACTAAGGCATGATGCCATATCAGAGATCGGGTCGTGTAGCGATCGACCTTGGGGGCAGGTCTCGAAACCCAGCTGGGCCACTACGGTGGTGATATTCATGTGCTTTGCCTAGGAAAAGAAAATAATGTATTTCGGGTCGATCGAATAAACTGTTTTGGGTAAGAACGGTTTTATCATATTTATTTATTCAAGGTTTCTTTTAAATATTTCCTAAATAGTAAGACTTTTCTTTAGATTAAATGATTTATTAAAATATAGTCCTACTGAGCCTTTCGCTCACATTTTCTTTGTTTTTAAATTCCCCCTCTAGGTGGATTCCCTTTTAGGTTCAGAGAGGACTCAACGGACAAGACTCAGGAGCAATAGAAGGAATAGTAGATCATTTGTATTATTTAATCAAGGCATGTAATGTTTTTAACCTTTTTTGTGCTTGGACTATAGTTGTATTATTATATTGTCAGTACTATGAGTGTGCACAAGTTATGGGTCAGTGGGACTCATACTCGTAGTTTTTTATTATTTTTAATATTCGCTTAATGATTTCACCTGCTTAATGTTTATGAACTCTTTTATACAATGTTGTTTTGAAACTTTTTTTCATTTTTATTATTTAACTTAACCCCTAAACTCTTGATTTTAATTAAATTCTCTTTTTAATTAATTAAAAAAAATCCACCACATCACCTCCCGTACTCTGGGACGTGACAGAATGGTATCAGAGCTCAAGGTTATGAACCTTGGGAATTGTGCACACATAGGTATGATAATGAAATACCTCTGACAGTCCAAATTTTGTTTTTAAAAGTGAGAGAATGGCACCTAGACGTCGTTCAACAGCTGACGTCGAGTTTGGAAACGATAAGGGCATGATGAGGTCTATGTTTGCATCTTTCGGCAGATGGCAGCCAGGGCTAGACCGGAGGATCATGATGTTGGTTGTTGGCATACGTATTTTAAGGAATCTTGGCGTGCGTCTATTCCAACTTTTGATGGTAATGGAGATCTACAGTTGGCAGAATATTGGCTAGACTCGATCGTGAAGCATTTGGATACCCTTGGTGTGCCTGATGAGTACCGTGTGGAGTTTGCTGCATATAAGCTCGAGGGTGGTGCTAATACTTGGTGGAAACAAGCTAAGCATTTAGAACGCGGTGGCGATATCAGTTGGGATAGATTCGAGGAGCTGTTCTATGATAGGTATTTTTCGCAGGGGTATAGAGATCAGAAGGGAGCTGAGTTCTAGCAGTTGCAGCAGGGTGATTTGTCAGTTAGGGAGTATGAGGCAAGATTTAATGAGTTGGCCAGGTTTACTCCATCAGTAGTGGCATCAGAACGTAAAAAATGCATTAAGTTTCAGGAAGGGCTCAAGGCTCCTATTCGACGACAATTGGTTGCTCTGTGACTTAGGAGTTTTGGAGAGCTTGTGTCGTCGGCAATATCAGTGAAAAATGATTATGCGCAGTATTGTGAGGATCGAGCAAAGGCTTCAGGAGGATTGCAGAGGAGCGGTAGGAAGAGCACCAGTAGCCGTCCAACTCCAGGGAAGAACAAGCAGGGTGGGGCGAACAGTGGTAGCAGCAGTTCATCTGGTAGAGGGCGCAGCAATCCCTATAGGTTCCATTGTCATTTTTGTCAGCAGCCAAGACACATCAAAAGGAATTGCCTGATGAGGAGTGCCCGTCTTGGATCTCAGACCGGAGAGGATGCTAGTCGTCAGTCTCAGCCTCAGACCCTACCTCCGCCTCAGGAGTATCCGCAGTTGCAGTATCCTCAATTCTCTCCTCAATAATTTTCATATCCAGTACGAGGGCAACAGCTGTAGCATTTCTACCGTAGTGTCCCTCGGTATCGAGCGCCGAGTACAGCTAGTGTGTAGTCATCTCCGTCTTAGCAGTTTCGGCAGAATAATCCAGGATCCAGCAATGTTGGTAGAGGAAAAGGGAAGGCACCAGTGTAGGTTCATGCAATGGCATCTGGAGGTTCAGATTCTCAGACCAGTAACGCGGTTGTCGATGGTACAATCTTAGTTTCTCGATCTTTAGCTTGTGTTTTATTCGATACAGGTGCCTCTCATTCTCTCATTTCGAGTTCCTTTGTGCATGCCTTGGGATTAGAGATAGAAGAGTTTAATGAACCCCTAGTTATAACTTCTCCCTTAGGGCAGGTGTGTGGGAATTGTGTATGTAAATCTTGTAAAATAAAGATTAGGGATGAGATTTTGAAAAGTGATTTGATTATACTCCCCATGAGCTCATATGATGTAATTCTAGGAATGGACTGGTTGTCCAGGTATAATGCAGTTGTAGACTGCCAACTTAGGAGAGTAACCCTAGTGTCTGATAGGGGGACGATGATCACTTACCAGGGTGGTGGTGATTGGTTAATGAGTAAGCGTCTCATGAAGTCGTGTCTAAGAGGGCGAAGAAATCTGGTTTGTTGTGCTGTTCTCTTGAATCTAGAGTGTGAGCGCTATGCTTTGAGTGGAAGTGTAGCGATTTCGGTGGTTGATGAGTTTGAGGATGTCTTCCCCTATGAGTTGCGAGGATTACCACCGCATCAGGAAATTGAGTTTGGTATTGAGTTGTTTCTAGGGACAGCACCAATTTCTACAGCACCTTATCGGCTGGAGCTGGCAAAAATGAAAGAATTGAGGAAGCAACTTCAGGAGCTTGCTGATAGAGGGTATATTCAAAATAGCACATCTCCATGGAGAGCACCGGTTTTGTTTGCTAAGAAACATGATGGGACTCTCAGGTTGTGTGTGGATTATCGGCTGCTGAATCGTGTTATGGTGAAGAATAAGTATCCCTTGCCTAGGATCGATGAGTTGTTTGATCAGTTGGGAGGTTTGCGGTACTTCTCAAAGATTGATTTCTGTTCAGGGTACCATCATCTCAGGATTAAGGAAGAGGATATTCCCAAGACAGCTTTTAGGACTCGGTATGGGCATTTTGAGTTTCTGGTTATGTCATTTCAGTTGACGAACGCTCTGGCAGCTTTTATCGATTTGATGAACAGGATATTTAGGCCGTATCTGGATCAATTTGTGATCGTGTTCATCGATGACATTCTAGTGTATTCTAAGACTTGGGAGGAGCATGAGCAGCATCTCCGGATCGTGCTTCAGACTCTGCGGGAGAACCAATTGTATTCCAAGAGGAAAAAGTGTGAGTTTTGGTTGACTGAGGTCAAGTTTCTGGGTCATGTCATCTCTGAGCATGGTATTTCTATGGATCCATCCAAGATTGAAGCCATAGTGGAGTGGGAACGACCAAAGAATGTAGCGAAAATTCGCAGCTTCTTGGGTCTTGCTAGTTATTATAGGAAATTTGTAAAGGATTTTTCAAAGATTGTGGCTCCGTTGACGAGATTGATCAAGAAAAATGTCAGGTTTGAGTGGGATGAAGAATGTGAGCTTGCTTTTTTAGGAATTGAAGAACCGGTTGACCTCAGCCCCAGTATTGGTTATTCCTAGCAATGACGAGCCGTATGAGGTTTAAGCAGATGCTTTAGGACGTGGACTTGGATGCGTGTTGATGTAGTATGGACGCGTGGTTGCGTACGGATTGAGACAACTACGACCTCATGAGTGGAATTATCCTACTCATGACTTGGAGCTCGTGGCAGTGATTCACGCGCTGAAGATTTGGAGGTGTTATTTGTATGGAGCGTCATTTCAGGTCTTCTCTGATTATAAGAGTTTGAGGTATCTATTCACTCAGAGGGATCTTAATTTGGGGCAGCGTAGATGGATAGAGTATATGGAGGATTATGACTTCGCGTTGCAATATCATCCCGGGAAAGCTAATGTGGTTGCAGATGCGCTTAGCAGGAAGTCTTCAGGGATTCCTGCTTGTTTAGTTTTTGAGGACTGGAGCAGGGATGCGACAGTGAGCGAGTATGGGTTACGGTATCATGAAGACTATGATCGAGTTTCGGTATATCATGTGGAGGCAACCCCAGCTCTTGTTCAGATGGTGAAGCAGAATCAGTGGCAAGATTAGCATTTGTAGGGGATTTGGTTGCGGATTTAGAACGGAGAGCGGTTTGAAGAATGGAGTGTGCATGCTGATGGATCTTTGTATTTTTGGGAGCGTCTTGCAGTTCCAGTTATCGCCGAGGTGACGAAAGCCATTTTGGACGAAGCTCATAGGTCTCAGTTCGGCATTCTTCCGAGGAGCACAAAGATGTATCACGATTTGAAGAGGCAGTATTGGTGGAGAGGCATGAAGAAAGATGTTCGACAGTACATGGCCAAGTGCACGACATTTCTTCAGGTGAAAGCCAAGTATTAGAAGCCTGAAGGTCAGCTTCAGCCGCTTCCTATACCAGGGTGGAAATGGGAGCATGTGACGATGGATTTTCTCATAGGTTTGCCGAGGACGGAGCAGCGTCATGATGCAGTTTGGGTCGTGGTCGATAGGTTGACGAAATTTGTGCATTTCATTCTATTTAGGTCGACATGTTAGAGGAGGATTCTCAGGGATTTCTATCTGTAGAACATAGTGAGGTTGCTGGAGTTCCTTTGTCCATCACTTTTGATCGAGACACCAGGTTTAAAGCTAAGTACTGGAGGAGTTTTTAGGAGGCTTTAGGTATGGATTTGAACTTTAGTATGCCATTTCATCCTCAGACTGATGGGCAGTCTGAGCGGGTTATTCAGATTCTCAAGCGGAGTTCGCGTACAACAACAGCTATTAGGCGAGTATAGGTATGGCACCGTTTGAGGCGTTGTATGGGCGACCGTGTCGGTCACCGGTGTGTTGGGCTGACCCAGAAGACAGGGTTCTTCTTGGGCCGGATGAGATCCATGATAGCAACGAGAAAGTCGCTGTGATTCGAGATCGATTAAGGGCAGCTCAGAGTCGACAGAAGAGTTATGCGGATAGAAGATGTAGACCCTTAGAGTTTGTGGTAGGAGATTTCGTTCTCTTGAAGGTATCGCCTCGTAAAGGAACTATGCATTTCAGAGTAAGTGGAAAGCTTGCACCGAGGTATATTGAACCGTTCGAGATCACTCAGCGTATTGGTGTGGTTGCTTATCGGCTTGACCATCTGCCCAAACTCTCTCATGTTCATGACGTGTTTCATGTGTCGATGCTTAGGAAGTGTCTGCCTGAGCAGGGTAAGCTAGTTTCATTTCGCGACGTGCAGGTTTGGGAGGATACGACATTCGAGGAGGTACCGATTTAGATCATCGATTGAAAAGTGATCAGTTTGCGTCGTCATGAGATACCGTTGATAAAGGTCGTGTGGCAGCATCACGGGGTTGATGAAGCCACTTGGGAACTAGAGTCGAGTATGCGGGAGTTGTATCCGCATTTGTTTTGTTTCTAAATTGAGTTGTAAATTTCGAGGGCGAAATTTCTTTTAAGGGTGGAGAGTTGTAAAGCCCCGAGATTTAATTAATATTATTGTAACGTAAAATGATGAATTAGTGTGCCATAATTAATATTTCAACGTTAATTTGATCATTTAATTAAATTTTGAATTTTAGGTTGTTTTGTTAATTTAATAAATTCTAATGATTTCTTATTGTTTTAAATTGTTGTTTTGAGTTTCAAAACACAACCATTTGTAAAATGTTAAAAATATTCCGTTTTACAAAACCGTGGGTGGCATTTGGTTTTTGCATAGCAAAACTGCCCACCATTTCTCCCTATTTATTTTCTCTTCCCTTCCTCTCTCTTCACTCTCAGCTCTCACTCTCTCTCCTCTTCTCTCCTATGTGATCTCTGTCATTTTCTCTCTTCTCTCTCAATTTGTCTCTCAAATTTTTGAATCAAAATTCAAATCCAAGCTTCGGGTTAGCAAGAAGGGAGCTCGGGGATGTGATCTGGCAACCGAGAACGCGGATTGAAGCTTCGATTCGAGGTTAGTTTTGAAATTTCTAAACTTTTCCAAAATTTTCAATTTTGTGCATTTTTGAAATCTAAGTTTGTTTGAGCTTAGAAAACTCTTGGTTTGAGTTAAATGAACTTAGAACAACTAGAATCTAAGCTTGGATTAAAGAAAAACGGATTAGATTCAAGATTTTTCATTTTTTCTCATTTTCTCCCATTTTTGGATATTTGGGATTTTTGTGTTTAAATCTTGTTTAAATGAGTTCAAAAGTGTTATATTATGTTTTTCTATCCTCTATGAATGTTTTCCATGCCTGAGATTTGAGAAAAACAGGTTAAAATTAAGATTTGGATTTTGGGATAACCAAAACCCGTGGCTGGAATTTTTGGGTTTTTGTAGTTCGACAGGCCGAACACTGCTGATTGAAAGGATCGGCAGGCCAGACTACACCGTTTGGCAGGCCGAACTTGGGAAATGTCTGACCGACCGGACCTGATTTTTGGCAGGCCAAACTGCATAGTTCGGCCGACTATAGCAGGGAGTCTGGCGGGCCGGCAGAGCATGGAAAATTTTGTAATTTTTCACTTGTTTTCACTATTTTGAACTCCGATTTAAATTCCAACCTTTTTAAATGATTTCAAAGATACAAATGGCACACTAGGACATCATGAAACGGTTTAGTAACATAGAATGTCTTAAACTAGATATTGATCGACTTAGTGTGCATCTAGGATCGTTCGTGGTTCTACAGAGCTAACGTATAGCAGACCGGGATTACAGTGTGGGACACCGGCATGAGTGTTGAGGTAGGACTTCTACCCTATTCTTTGGTAGCCTAGTTTCAAAATGATTTGGCTTTGAAAAGGGTTTCTATAAAAATGTTTTCAACGGTTGATTGAAAATGAATTTATCGGTTATATCTTAATAAATCGTTAACTAAAATGAGCTTCATAATGAATGTAAATGGCAATACTCGGTAAATGGGTTTTGAGTGGTGTTGAAAATAAACACTAAGGCATGAGGCCATATCAGAGATCGGGTTGTGTAGCGATCGACCTTGGGGGCAGGTCCTGAAACCCAGCTGGGCCACTACGGTGGTGATATTCATGTGGTTTGCCTAGGAAAAGAAAATAATGCATTTTGGGTCGACCGAATAAACTGTTTTGGGTAAGAACGGTTTTATCAGATTTATTTATTCAAGGTTTCTTTTAAATATTTCCTAAATAGTAAGACTTTTCTTTAGATTAAATGATTTATTAAAATATAGTCCTACTGAGCCTTTCGCTCACATTTTCTTTGTTTTTAAATTCCCCTCTAGGTGGATTCCCTTTTATGTTCAGAGAGGACTCAACGGACAAGACTCAGGAGCAGTAGAAGGAATAGTAGATCATTTGTATTATTTAATCAATGCATGTAATGTTTTTAACCTTTTTTGTGCTTGGACTATAGTTGTATTATTATATTGTCAGTATTATGAGTGTGTACAAGTTGTGGGTCAGTGGGACCCATACTCGCAGTTCTTTATTATTTTTAATATTCGCTTAATGATTTCACCTGCTTAATGTTTATGAACTCTTTTATACAATGTTGTTTTGAAACTTTTTTTTCATTTTTATTATTTAACTTAACCCCTAAACTCTTTTTTTTAATTAAATTCTCCTTTTAATTAATTAAAAAAATCCGCCACGTTACCTCCCGTACTCCGGGGCGTGACATATTAATACAACTTTATCTAGATAATTTTTAAGAAAATAAATGAATTTCTAATAATTCTACAAGACTATCTTGATCTAATTTATTCAAAATTAAATCAACCGATAAACAGACAAGAATTATCCAATCCCAATAATTCAACAAGTTTATCTTGAATCAATTTTGCCACAAAATTAATTTAACCGATAAACAGACATGAATTATTTAATTCTTCCAAATTTTAACCAATTTGAAAAATCTGACATAAGTCATCAATTATTGGAAAAGCACGCCGTATCGTTACCAGATTTTGTGAGCTAGCAAAGGGGATCAAATGGACCTATATACATTTCATAATTAACAACTCCAACGCTACTCCACTAAAAGCTCGGAGCTGCATTCTCGAACTATATAGAATTACAAAGCCCATATAGCTAAGTTTCCATGACATATCATAGTGTATCGTATCCCTATATGATTATCCATAATCAACTTAAGAACAAGTTCTATCTTACTTTCCCGATTATTTTTATCTTACGTTCTATTATATCACCATCGGAAAACTTACAATCCAAAAACAGTATACCATTCGGTTACACCTATGTATCCAAATGATTGAGCGCTCAAGTTTTTCAATTACAGGATAACGCATATAAGAGGATATCACTACTCCTAAAGAGGACCTATGGATTTCATATCTATGAATAACAAGTCTACGCTATCAAGAGTCATGCCTCTAACGTACCGACATGCATACCACTATTAGGATGTGGGTGTCACCGTTTGGTATATCAAAAGACACAAGTCAAGACAATGGGTCCACTATTCATCTCAGGATTAAGATACAATAGAAATGATTGTCTAAAGTGAATCGATTTGCCAAGATAGAATTATTAATCCAAATCAATTCACTTTATGTCGTGATCCAACATGTCGTCACCTATGACAATGTGCTAATGTTTCTATTCATGGAGTCCACCTCCGATGGCCAAGGCAAACCATCTCCCAATTGGGATATAGATAACATAACAATCTTTACATAAATAAAGCACCCAACTTTATTCCCTCGATTGCGGTATTATGATTTAGACCATCACCTTAAGAATTGTGTCTTCCTCATAATTTATCCATCATATGCCAAATTCTTAAGGTTTAGACCGACAGTCTCAAACTTTTGTTTGCTTAACATACATTCAATAAATATGAACGTAAAGAGGAAAAGATTTGGTATATAAATAATGAATAAATTCTTTATTGATAAAAATGTCTCTAAAAACTTATTAAATTTTTACTCCTTAGGGCATGCATGTCTAACAATCTCCCACTTGCACTAAGTGAGTAAATATGGCAAATCTCACATCCCCATACCTTCCACAAGCCTCTCGAAGACTCTCCCAGTAAGTGTCTTCATAAATGGATTAGCTAAATTATCCTTTGACGTGATCTTGCACACCGTGACATGCCCGCCCTCAACGAAGTCCTTTATCACATGATACTTCCAATCAATATGCTTACTCTTCTTATGAAGTCTTCATTCCTTAGCATTTGCTACCACTGCACTGTTATCATAGTACAGTGATACAGCCTTATCCATACCAGGAACTACCTTAAGATCCACAAGGAACTTACGAAGCCACACTGCTTCTTTCAAAGCATCACTAGCTGCCACATACTTGGCCTCCATCGTTGAATCCGAAGTGCAATCTTGCTTAGCACTGCTCCAACTGATGGCACCGTCGTCCAGTGTAAACACAAAACCCAAAGTCGATTTCCTAGAATCCAAATAGGATTGAAAATCCAAGTTAGTATATTCTAGAGGATTCAGGTCCTCACCCGAATATACAAGCATATACCCTCTAGTCCTTCTCAAGTACTTGAAAATATGCTTTACCACAACCCAATGGTTGGGTCATGGACCTCGATTGGATCGAGGGGTCTACCCAAATGTTTTTCCACTTCAGCCTAAAACTCTCTAAACTTGTCAAAAGTTTCACTTTTGTGGTGCATCAGGTACACATACCCATATTTTGAGTAATCGTCAATAAAAGTGACAAAGTACTCATACCCTCCTTATGCCCGGATGTTCATCGGTCTGCAAACATCAGTATACACAAGTTCTAGAACCCCTTCGACCCTATTGCCCTTAGACTCGAACGGTCTTTTGGTCATTTTACCCTCAAAACAAGATTCACATTGAGGTATAGATTCCACCTTTAAGTGACTTAAAGGTCCATCCCTTACTAACCTTTGAATCCTATTCAGGTTAATATGACCAAGGCGCAAATACCAAAGATAAGAATTATCAAAGTAAGAGGTTTTAAGTCTTTTAGAATTATTATCATTCATCTCAGCATTAAGCAATAAGTCCATCTTAGGTTTGATAAAATATAGATTATTTTGCATCCATCCAGAACAGATAAAAGATTTTGTTTTTACGAATCACTACTTTATCATTAAAAGAAACCAAATAGGAGTCTTTAAATAAACAAGCTACAGAAATTAAATTCCTTTAAATTTAGGAACATAAAAACAATCTTCCAAAAATAAATTCCTATAATTATCAAAATAAAGATGGACGTCTCCCACTACTTCCACTGAGACTAAGAATCCATCGCCTATCCGAATCATGAAGTCTTCATACAGCAGACTTCTTGTTTCTTTGAACCCCTATAGAGAAACACAAACATGATTAGTCGCACTAGGATCTATGACCTAAATTTCACTAGATTCCTCAACCAAACAAGTTTCTAAAGATAGAAGATCACACCTACCTCCTTTTGAAAGGAAGTCCTTGCATTGCTTCTTTATGTGCCCGACCTTTCCACAAAAGAAGCACTTAAGCTTCTTTGGGTTCTTCTTCTTCTTCTTCTAGCTCTTGGTGCTAGCAAGAATAGAAGACTTCCCGTTCTTGGCCTGTTGCTTCTTTCCATTCCCAGAATTGAGATTGAAACCAGAAACAACTACCATATTGGCCTCTCCACATGCAGGAGACTCCCTGATCAGTAGTTCAAACTCCTGTAACTGTTTCATTAATTCCGTCAAGGTCATATCTCGTCTTTTGCTTAAATTAAAAGTAGCTCTAAATGGAATAAATTCCTTTGATAGAGTCTCAAAGACCATAGTCATTTCAGTTTCAATATCGATGTCAGCTCCATTGGTTTGAGCCTCAACAAGGTAACCGATGACCAACATCATGTGCTCCTCTACAGATGTCCCCAGTCTCTGCTTACAGTTTAAGAGTTTCCGAAGCTCCCGTTGTTGCTTTTTTATGGCATGGCCTCCAAACATATGCTCAAGATTATCCAAGATCTGCTTCGTAGTCTCATAATCCTGATGTTAAGCCTGCAACACGTATTCATGCTAGCCATAACATAGTAGTGGGCCTAATCATTAGCATCTTTCCAGTGATTATACGCTTGGAATTGCTCATTAGTTGAGTCTCACGTAGGCTCAGGAGGATAAAAGGTTGTCAGTACATATTTTAGTTTCTCAAAGGAGATGACGATATCCAAGTTCTGTTTACAATCATTATAATTCTCTCCAGTTAATAGGTTTTTGTCAAGTATCAAAGATAAAATGTTTTTATACATTTTTAATCTACAATAAAGAATCATATACCAAACATAAGCAAACATATGATAACAATTTAGTAAGATAACACAATCATGTAAAAAACATACAAATGTGTTTACGTGTCAAAACCTTGAAAATATCACAACCTTACAACGATAATTCCCAACTCAGAATTCAACAAGCTCCTAGGAGAGTCATGCCAACTTCTATCAGGAACACGGATCCCCTCCTGATTAATATATGCCATCCAGGACCCGTATGATCTAGCATATATTAATAATCATTTCTTTGGCCATTAATTCTATTAACAGAGCTCCTAAGGGAGGTTAATAATAAAATTAACATGAGTGTATAACCATCATTTCAATATTTCATAGATGATTTATAATCACCACCTAGGGGTGTGCAACCATAAATCATGCTAAAATACCTTATCCTCTCAAAGATCCAATCTGGTACATGATAGAAATCCCTTCCTAGGGGTCCGGACCACCATGTTCTGCCTATGGGCCAACGATGGAGGCCTTAGGTTCTCTCTTTAAAAACCTTCTCCCACTCAATCTTTTGAAATCAAGGTTTTATTTTAAGAATATGCATGAACAATTTTAATATGAGCACTCCCTATTCTATATGACATGTTATCAATATACATTGCAAATTATATTATCAAGCAGACAAGCAAAGCAATCAAGTAAAGCTATAAGCAAAATAACAAATAACCATAATATTATGGCTCCAACCTAGAGAATGGAAAACTAAGATTACAAGAGAATAATCGAGACATATTATCGATTCTTCATCCTTGAATCCTCAAGCTGTATCCTTCTTCATGTAATGCCCATCTTCAAGTCTTCAATCCCGTATGAATCGAATACTTCATATTTCTGGTCATATCCAAATTAAATGTTTCTCAGAATTGTCCCAAAAATAACATTAAAACTACATAGAAAATTGCACCTTTTCTGAAAAAATTTCCTGCTCTCAGTTGGCAGGCCGATCTGTGTGATCGGCCTGCCGATTAGGAAGATCGGCCTACCAAATTATGAAAGTTTGGCCTGTCGAACAAAAAGTTTGGCCTGCCGCCAGAGCCTTTGATTTTCGCTCTACTGACGGCCTACCAAACTACATGTCCGACCTGTCGATCTACGACCATCGGCCTGCCGAACTGTAGGGCTCGGCATGCCGACCGAGCAAAAATCTCCCATTCCAGAAAATACAATTTTTAATGCAATTCATCAATTTTATTTTCAACAATTCAAAAATATGAAATTAGAGACTCAAGAAATACCTGAAAGCGCCATCATCATTCTTCTAGATTCGCCTTCTAGATCCATCTTCTCCGAATGATTATTTAATTATAAAATTCTTATAAATTTAAAAATAAATAATAATTTCTAGACGGAGATGATTGTTCGCCATCTAATTACACAAGAAACCTAGATACACATTCTAATCTCTAAGGAACCATAACTGGTATAAATTAATTAATTAATTAAAACTAAATAATGATTGAATCAACCATAATTAATTAATGAACATTCACCACATAATCCATGACAACATATATAATATATATGATCACAAACTCGTAAATTTATGTAAACCCAGAGTGTCAACTCTCTATAAAATTAAACCCAGAGTGTCAACTCTCTATAAAATTAAATTCAAGCCTAGGAGGGATTAAGATCACAAAATTTATACATATATATGATCACAAACTCATAAATTTATGTAAAAACCAGTCTTTGATACCAATTGTTGGAAAAATAGTACGCAACGAAATTTTAAAATTTTTACCATGATTGACATTCTATATGCAAAAATTAACCAGATCTTACTAACCTCTGTGTGCCGAAAAGCTCCTGCAATTAGTGAAGAGAAGTAACGTTCTAGAAGAGCCTCAACCAACTGGTCTTCTTTGCTATTCTCTATCCATAATCAGAGTGAGTGTGGGCTCACACGTACATCTCTTCCACTAGGTGACTCTCCTTTCAACCAATTGAGAGAACCCAAAGCTAGTGTTCGTGACTTGTGAGTAAAAGCTCTTAGGGAGTATTCAGATTCTCACCAACAGAGTATCACTCTTAATCTCTCAATTGATCCAAATAACTCTTGTGACTTACTCCCTATTTATAGAGGTTGGGTCTAGGGTCAGTCCTTATCAGATTAGGTTTCAAAATTCAAATCAAAATCAAATTCGGATCAATATCTGATAAGGTTGGTGTAAAAACATGTGATCTTATCCTTCGCTCATCAACAAGCCGATCAGCATAATCGACAGGCCAAACAGGCCCTATCGGTAAGCCGAACACAAGGATCGACAGGCCACATTGTCGAAAAAATATCTCAACGGATCTTTTATTTTCCACCCAAAATTCTATAGGATAAAGTCTCAGTTTTAATTCAAATAACCTAGTAGAAAAGTTATCTGATTAAAACAACTTTATCTAGATAATCTCTAAGAAAATAAATGAAGTCCCAATAATTCTATAAGTCTAGCTTGATCTAATTTATTCAAAATTAAATCAACCAATAAACAGACAAGAGTTATCCAATCCCAATAATTCAACAAGTTTATCTTGAATCAATTTTTCCACAAAATTAATTCAACCAATAAACAGATATGAATTATTTGATTCTTTCAAATTTGAACCAATCTGATAAATCTGGCATAAGTCATCAATTATTGGAGAAGCACGCCGTATCGTTACAGGATTTTGTGAGCTAGCACAAGGAACCAAATGGACTTATATAGTTCAAGCTCTCGATAATTATGAAATCCAATATCCCAGATATACATTTCATAATTATCAACTCTAACACTACTCTACTAAAAGCTCGAAGTTGCACTCTCAAACTACATAGAATTACGAAGCCCGTATAGCTAAGTCTCCATGACATATCATAGTATATCGTATCCTCATATGATTATCCATAATCAGCTTAAGGACAAGTTCTGTCTTACCTTCTCAATTATTTTTATCTTATGTTCCATTATCTCACCATGGAGAAACTTATCATCTAAAGGCAGTATACCATTCAGTTACACCTATGTATCCAAATGATTGAGCGCTCAAGTTTTCTAATTGTAGTACAACGCATATAAGAGGATATCACTACTCCTAAAGAGGAGCTATGGATTCCATATCTATGAATAACAAGTCTATGCTATCAAGAGTCATGCCTCCAACGTACCGGCATGCATACAACTATTAAGATGTAGGTGTCATCCTTTGGTACATCAAAAGACACAAGTCAACACAACGAACCCACAATTCATCTCAAGATTAAGATACAATATAAATGATTGTCTAAAGTGAATCGATTTGCCAAAACAGAATTATTAATCTAAATCAATTCACTTTATGTCCCAATCCAACACATCGTCCCCTATGACAACGTGCCAATGTTTCTATTCACGGAGTCCATCTTTGATGGCCAAGACAAACCATCTCCTAATTGGGATATAAACAACATAAAAATCTTTACATGAATTAAGCACCCAACTTTATTCCCTCGATTGCGGATCTTATGATTTAGACCATCACCTTAAGAATTGTGTCTTCCGCATAATCTGTCCATCATATGCCCAATTCTTAAGGTTTAGATTGACAGTCTCAGACTTTTGTTTCCTTAATATACATTCAACAAATATGAACGTAAAGAGGACAAGATTTGGTATATAAATAATGAATAAATTCTTTATTGATAAAAATGTCTCCAAAAACTTATTATATTTTTACTTCTTAGGGTATACATGTCTAACACTTACACTCAATGGGTTTTACCCCTTCGGGAAGATCCACAGGCTCCCAGACCCGATTACTCTCCATAGACTTCATCTCTATGCTCATGGTCTCTGTCCAAAGTTTCGAATCAACATCCTCCCTAGTCTCTACATAAGTGTAAGGATCTTTGTCATGTTGCCAAGAAGGCCTCATTATTGAACATATACCGCTCTAGTTGACGCCCGATCATCCCACTACGTCAAAGCCCCTTAGGCTATTGTTTAGGTTCGTTTGGTTTTTCTACAATGATTGGAGTGGTTTCAATCAGAACCCCCAGAGTGATCGAATCACTCCTCAACTCCTCGAGCATCACTTTCATTTGAGGCTTAAAGTCATCCATGTAACTCTCCTCAAGGAAAGTTGCCTCAGTTGAAACCACGACTTTATTTTCCTTTGGGTTATAAAAATAACCACCTTTTGGTCTCTTTTGGATCTCTAACAAACACACAAACTTCCAAACGTGCTTCCAACTTATTCGCATCCCTAAACAAGACATGAGCGTGATATCCCCATATGCGAATATGGTTTAAGAATTTCTTCTTGCCCGTCTACAACTCGTGAGGAGTTTTAGGATCTGATTTTGAAGGCATATTGTTTAAATGATATCATGTGGTATGTAGTGCATATCCCCAAAAGAATAAAGGTAACGATGAATAACTCATCTTAGACCTAACCATGTCTGATAAAGTCCTATTTCTTCTCTCTGCTATGCCTTTTCGCTACAGAGGGCTCGACGTAGTCAAATGGGATAAAATCCCACCCTCTAATAAATGTCCCAAGAACTCGTTAGAAAGGTAGTCACCACCTTGATCGGATTGAAGTTCCTTTACGGGTCTACCTAATTGCTTTTTCACTTCAGCCTAAAACTCCCTAAACATGTTAAAAGTTTTGCTTTTGTGGTGCATCAGTTACACATTCCCATAGCTTGAATAATCGTCAATAAAAATGACAAAGTACTCATACCTTCCTCATGCCCGGATGTTAATCGATTTGCAAACATCACTATGCATAAGTTCTAGAGCCCCTTAGGCCTTATTGCCCTTAGAACTGAATGGTCTTGGTCATTTTCCTCTCCAAACAAGATTCATATTGTTTTATCAATTCCACCTTTAAGTGACTTAAAGGTCCATACTTTACCAACCTTTGAACCCTATTCATGTTAATATGACCAAGTCGCAAATGCCAAAGATAAGTTTTTTTAGAGTGAGAAGTTTTAATTCTTTTAGAGTTATTATCATTCATCTCAACATCAAGCGGTAAGTCCATCTTAGGTTTGATAAAATATAGATTATTTTGCATCCATCCAGAACAGATAAAATATTTGTTTTTATGAATCATCACTTTATTATTAAAAGAAACTAAAAAGAAGTCTTTAAATAAACAAGCTACAAAAATTAAATTCCTCTTAAATTTTGGAACATAAAAAGAATTTTGCAAAATTAAATTCCTATAATTATCAAAATACAGACGGACGTCTTGTTGGAAAAATAGTACACAATGAAATTTTAAAATTTTTATATCAGAGTATTTTCCAAGACAGAAGTTTGACACGCTATATGGATAAATTAACCAAATCTTACTAACCTTTTGTGTGCTAAAAAGCTCCTGCAATTAATAAAGAGAAGTAACGTTCTAGAAGAACCTCAACCAACTTGCCCTCTTTGCTATTCTCTATCCATGATCGAAGTAAGTGTTCACATCCTTCAGTTTTTCTACCAAGTGATTCTCCTTCCAACCAGTAGAGAAATACCCAAGGCTGTAATTCGTGATTTGTGAATGATAGCCTTTCGGGGAGTTGTGGAGTCTCGCTAATAGAGTCTCACTCTAGATTTCTCAACTAATCTAAATAATAAAGAGACTTACTCCCCTTTATATAGAGGTTGGGTCTAGGAGTCAGTCCTTATTTAATAAGGCCTCAAAAATTTGAATCATAATCAATATATGATAAAATCTGGGTAGAAATGCGTGATCCTTTTATCGCCAGTTGGCAGGCTAAACTGGCAGATCGGCCTACCAAACCTCCTAAATCTGTATGCCAAGCTTAAAAATTGGCCTGTCGAACCTTTGATAACAGATCCCAGTGAATCTTTGTTTTGCATTCGAGATTCTTGGGATAGAGCTTCAGTTTTAATTCAAATAACCCAATAGAGAAGTTATCTGATTAAAATAGTCATATGTAGATAATCTCTAAGAAAATAAATATTCCTGATAATTCAACAAGTTCATCTTGAATAATTGAAAATTAATCCAATCGATAAACAGACATGAATTATCTGATCTTGATAATTCAACAAGTTTATCTTTAATTAATTTTATCACAAAATTAATTAAACCGATAAATAAACAAGAATTATCCAATTTTATAGAATTTCAGCCAATCTAATAAATCTAACATAAGTCACCAATTGTTAGAAAAGCATGCCGTATCATTACAGGATTTTTGTGAGCTAGCAAAGGGGACCAAATGGAGCTGTATAGTTCAAGCTTCCGATAATTATGAAACCCAATATCCTAGATTTACATTTCATAATTATCAACTCTAACACTACTCTATTAAAAGCTTGGAGCTGCACTCTTGAACTATATAGAATTACGAAGCTCGTATAGCTAAGTCTCCATAATCTAACATAATTTATCGTATCCCCATAGGATTATCTATAATCGGCTTAAGGACAAGTTTTGTCTTACCTTCCCGATTATTTTTATCTTACGTTCCATTATCTCACTATCAGAAAACTCACCATCCAAAGACGGTGTACCCTTTTGTTACACCTATGTATCTAAATGGTCGGACGCTTCAGTTTTCCAATTACAAGATTATGTATATAAGAGGATATCACGACTCCTAAAGAGGAGCTATGGATTCCACATTTATGTATAATAGGTTTACGCTATCATGAGTCATGCCTCCAACATACTAGCATACGTACCACTCTAAAATGTGGATGTCTCCCTTTGGTACATCAAAAGACATAGGTCAAGACAACGGGCCCACTATTTATCTTAAGATTAAGATACAATACAAATGATTGTCTAAAGTGAATCGATTTGCCGAGACAAAACTATTAATCCAAATTAATTCGCTTTATGTCTCGATCCAATACATCGTCACCTATGACAATCTGCCAATGTTTCTATTCATGGAGACCACCTCCGATGGTCAAGACAAACCATCTCTTGTTAGGGATATAGACAACATAACAATATTTGCCTAAATAAAGCTCCCTACTCTATTCCCTCAATTATAGATCTTATGATTTAGACCGTTACCTTAAGAATTATATCTTCTGTATAATCTGTCCATCGTATGCTCAATTCTCAAATGTTTAGAACGACAGTCTCAAACTTTTGTTTGCATAACATGCATTCAACAAATATGAACGTAAAGAGGACAAGATTAGGTATATAAATAATAAATAAATTCTTTATCGATAAAAATGTCTTCAAAAACATATTACATTTTTACTCCTTAGGGCACACACGTCTAACTCGTCTCCCACTGCTTTAGCTAAGACCAAGGATCCATCGTCCATCAAAAGCATGAAGTCTTCATGAAGTTGACTTCTTGTTTCTTTAAACCCCTACAGAGAAGCACAAACATGATTAGTTGCTCTGGAATCTATAACCCAAATGTCACTAGATTCCTCAACCAAATAAGTTTCTAAATACAAAGATCACACCTACCTCCTCGAGAAAGGAAGTCCTTATAATTCTTCTTGATGTGACCGACCTTCCCGCATAAGAAGCACTTAAGCTTCTTTGGGTTCCTCTTCCTCTTTTTTCTTGATCTTGCCATTTATAGGAATAGAATCTTAGAAAAATAGTACGTAGCAAAATTTTAAAAATTTTATATTAGAGTATTTTCCAAAAAACAAGTTTCACAAGCTATATGCATAAATTAACCATATTTGACTAACCTTGTATATGCTAAAAAGCTACAGCAATCAATGAAGAGAAGTAACATAACAGAAGGACCTCAACCAACTGGCCTTTTTTGCTATTCTTTATCCACGATAGTAGTGAGTGTGGGCTTACACGTACAACTTTTCTACCAAGCGACTCTCCTTCCAACCAATTGAGATAACCCAAAGCCAGTGTCTGTGATTTGTGAACAAGAGCTCTCAAGGAGTTTTTAGAATCCCATCAGTAGAGTTTCACTCTTAATTTCTCAATTGATCTAAATAACTTATGAGTCTCACTCCCTATTTATAGAAGTTGGGTCTAGGGTCAGTTGTGTTAGACATGTATGCCCTAAGAAGTAAAAATGTAATACGTTTTTGGAGACATTTTTATCAATAAAGAACTTATTCATTTATATATACCAAATCTTGTCCTCTTTATGTTCATATTTGTTGAATGTATGATAAGCAAATAGTAGTCTGAGACTGTCAGTCTAAACCTTAAGAATTGGGCATATGATGGGATGACTATGCGGAAGACACGATTCTTAAGGTGACGGTCTAAAACATATGATCTGTAATCGAGGGAATAAAGTTGGGCGCTTTATTCATGTAAAGATTGTTATGTTGTCTATATCCTTTTTGGGAGATGGTTTGTCTTGGCCATCGGAGTTGGACACCTTGAATAGAAACATTGGCACATTGTCATAGGTGACGATGTGTTGGATCGGGACATAAAGTGAATTGATTTGGATTAATAATTCTATCTTGGCAAATCGATTCACTTTAGACAGTCATTTGTATTGTATCTTAATCCTAAGATGAATAGTGAGCCTGTTGTCTCAATTTGTGTCTTTTGATGTACCAATGGGTGACTCCCACATCTCTATAGTGGTATGCATGCCGGTATGTTGGAGGCATGACTCTTGATAGCATAGACTTATTATTCATAGATATGGAATCCATAGCTCCTCTTTAGGAGTAATGATATCCTCTTATATGCGTTGTCCTGTAATTGGAAAACTGGAGCGCTCAACCATTTGGATACATAGGTGTAACCGAATGGTATACTATCTTTGGATAGTAAGTTTTCTCATGGTGAGAAAATGGAACGTAAGATAAAAATAATCAGGAAGGTAAGACAGAACTTGTCCTTAAGCCGATTATGGATTATCATATGGGGATACGATGCACTATGATATGTCATGGAGACTTAGCTACATGAGCTTCGTAATTCTATAAAGTTCGAGAGTGTAGCTCCAAGCTTTTAGTGGAGTAGCGTTGGAGTTGATAATTGTGAAATGTATATCTGGGATATTGGGTTTCATAATTATCATGAGCTTGAACTTTATAGGTCCATTTTGGTCCCCTTTGCTAGCTCACAAAGTCCTGTAACGACACGGCGTGCTTTTCCAATAATTGGTGACTTATGTCGGATTTATCAGATTGGTTTAAAATTTGTAAGAATCAAATAATTCATGTCTGTTTATTGGTTGAGTTAATTTTTGTAAGAAATTAGTTCAAGATAAACTTGTTAAATTATTGCGATCAGATAATTCTTGTCTGTTTATTGGTTGTTTTAATTTTGGACAAAATTAGAACAAGATAAACTTGTAGAATTATTGTGAATTGATTTATTTTCTTAGAGATTATCTTGATAAAGTTTGTTTTGATCGGATAACTTCTCTATTGGGTTATTTGAATCAAAACTGAGACTTTATCCTTTAGAATCTCGGGTAGAAAATAAAAGATTCGCGGAGATTTTTTTCTCGACAATTCGGCCTGCCGGATGACGTGTTCGGCCTACCGAACTGGCCTGTTCGGCCTACCGATCAGAATGTTTGGCCTGCCGATCAATGGAGATAAGATTATGTGTTTTTACACGGATCTTATCAGATATTAATCCAAACTTGATAATGTTTCGAGTTTTTGAGACCTAATCTATTATGGACTGACCCCAGGACCAATAGGTATAAAAAAGGAGTGAGTCTCATGATTTACTCAGATCAGTTTGAGAGATTAAGAGTGATACTCTTCTAGTGAGCATCTGAAAACTCCCTGAGAGCTTTTGTTCACAAATCACGAACACTAGCTTTGGGTTCTCTCTGTTGGTTGGAAGGAGAGTCACCGGTGCAAGAGCTATACGTGTGAGCCCACACTCACTCCGGTTGTGGATGGAGAATAGCAAAGAAGACCAGTTGGTTGAGGCTCTTCTGGAACGTTACTTCTCTACACGGGTTGCGGAGGTTCTTCGGCACACTGAGTTTAGTAAGAACTGTTTAATTTATACGTATAACATGTCAAACTTGTGTTTTGGAAATTACTTTGATGAAAAATTTTTAAAATTTCGCTGCGCACTTTGTTTCCAACAAGTTGTTATTAGATAAGGCCTCAAAAATTCAAATCAAAATCAAATCAGAAACAATATCTGATAAAACCTGCATGGAAACGCGTGATCCCTTTATCACTAGTCGACCAGCCAAACTAGCCGATAGGCCTGACGAACCAACTTCATTGATAGGATGAACTTAAAGATCAACCTGCTAAACCTCCGATAAAAGATCCTACGAATCATTATTTTCGACCTAAGATTCTTGGGATAGAGCCTCAGTTTTAAATCAAATCACCCAAAAGAGAAGTTATCTTATTAAAATACTCAAATCTTGATAATTTTAGGAAAATAAGTATTTTTGGCAATTCAAAAAGTTTATCTTGAATTAATTCAATAGATAAACAGACATGAATTATCAGATCCTGATGATTCAACAAGTTTATATTGAATTAATTATATCACAAAATTAATTAAACTGATAAACAGATATGAATTATCTAATTTTACCAAATTTCAACCAATTTGATAAATCTGACATGAGTCACCAATTATTTGAAAAGCACGCTGTATCGTCACAGGACTTTTATGAGCTAGCAAAGGGAACCTGATGGACCTATATAGTTCAAGCTCCTGATAATTGTGAAACCCAATATCCCAGATATATATTTCATAATTATCAACACCAACGCTACTCCACTAAAAGCTTAGGCTGCACTCTAGAACTCCATAGAATTACGAAGCCTGTATAGCTAAGTCTCCATGACATATCATAGTATATCGTATCCCCATAGATTATACATAATCAGCTTAAGGACAAGATCTATCTTACCTTCTTGATTATTTTGATCTTATATTCCATTATCTCACCATCAAAAAACTTACTATCTAAAGGTAGTATACCATTCGGTTACACCTATGTATCTAATGGTTGAGCGCTCAAGTTTTCCTATTACAGGATAGCGCATATAAGAGGATATCACTACTCCTAAAGAGAAGCTATGGATTCTATATCTATATAAAATAGGTCTACGCCATCAAGAGTCATGCCTCCAACATACCGACATGCGTACCACTATTAAAATGTGGATGTTACCCTTTGGTACATCAAAAGAAATAGTCAAGACAACAGGCCTACTATTCATCTCATGATTAAGATACAATACAAATGATTGTCTAAAGTGAATTGATTTACTGAGACAGAATTATTAATCCAAATCAATTTACTTTATGTCTCGATCCAACACATCGTCACCTATGACAAGTGCCAATGTTTCTATTAATGGAGTTTACCTCTGATGGCCAAGACAAACCATCTCCCAATAGCGATATAGACAACAAAACAATCTTTACATTAATAAAGCATCCAACTTTATTCCCTCGATTGCAGATCCTATGATTTAGACCGTCACCTAAAAAATCATGTCTTCCACATAATCTGTCCATCATATGCCCAATTCTTAAAGGTTTAGACTGACAGTCTTAACATACATTCAACAAATATGAACATAAAGAGGACAAGATTTGGTATATAAATTTTGAATGATTTCACTATTGATAAAAATGTCTCCAAAAACATATTGCATTTTTGCTCCTTAGGGCATGCATCTCTTATAATCTCTTACTTACACCAAGTGAGTAAATATGTCAAATCTTGCATCCCCATAGCTTCCACATGCCTCTTGAAGACTCTCCAAATAAGTGTCTTTGTGAATGGATCAGCTAAATTGTCCTTTGACGCGATTTTGCACACCATGACATGCCCGTCCCTAATGAAGTCCTTTATCACATGATACTCCCGATCAATATGTTTGCTCTTTTTGTGAAATCTTGCTTCCTTAGCATTAGATACCGCCACACTGTTACTACAGTATAGTGATACCACTTTATCCATACCAGGAACTACCTTAAGATCCCTAAGAAACTTGCGGTGCCACACTGCTTCTTTCGAAGCATCACTAGCTGCCACATGCTCAGCCTCCGTTGGTGAATCCAATGTGCAATCTTGCTTCACACTTCTCCAATTGATGGCATTGCCGCCCAAAGTAAGCACAAAACCTAAAGTCGATCTCCTCGAATCCAGACAGGATTGAAAATTTGAGTCAGTATATCTTAGAGGAATTAAGTCCTCATCCGAAAACATGAGCATAAACCCTCGAGTCCTTCTTATGTACTTGAAAATATGCTTTACTGCAACCCAGTGGTTCGATCCTGGATCCGCCTAAAATCGACTTATAATCCTGACTGCATAACAAATATCAGATTGTGTGCAATGCATGGCATACATGAGACTACCCACTGCCAAAGCATAAGGCACCTTCTTCAGGTATTCTCTTTCTTCATCAGACTTTGGATAGTCTTTCTTAGAAAGATTAATTCCAAACCTAGATGGTTGCCCACCTTTCTTGGAATCCTGCATTGCAAACCTTCTGAGAATCTTATCTATGTAGCTGGCCTAGGACAAAGCTTTTATTTTGTTCTTTCAATCCCGAAAGATCAGGATACCGAGAACAAAATTAGCCTCACACCAAACTGCTTAGTCAACCATAATTTAACCGATGACAACGTCCCAACGTCATTGCCAATTAGCAGAATGTCATCTACATAGAGCAGTAGAAAAACCACCTTCCCATCCTTAATGTGTTTGTAAACACATGGCTCATCCACATTTTGTGAGTAAGTCTTGATCACCTGATCAAATCTTATGTTCCAAGAATGAGAAGCCTGCTTAAGTCCATAAATTGACTTTAGTAGCTTACAATCCTTACCCTCTTGACCCTTGACCTTGAACCCTTCCAGTTGTTCCACATAAATGGACTCATCAAGATAGCCATTTACAAAAGCCGTCTTGACATCCATCTGCCAAATCTCATAGTCGAGAGCAGCAGCTATAGACAAGAGAATCCGGATGGACTTGAGCACGACTATTGGCAAAAAGGTTTCCTCATAATCGATCCTTCCTTTTGCGTATAACCCTTAACTACAAGTTTAGCCTTAAAGGTTTCGAACTTTCCATCCGCTCCTCTTTTCCTCTTGTAGATCCACTTACACCCTATGGGTTTTACCCCTTCGGGAAGATCCACAAGCTCCCAGACTTGATTAGTCTCCATAGACTTCATCTCTGTGTTCATGGCCTCTGTCCAGAGTTTTGAATCAACATCTTCCATAGCCTCTGCGTAAGTATAAGGCCTCTCAGGTTGACGCCCGATCCTCCCACTATGCCGAAGCCCTCCCGATCCTCCCACTATGCCGAAGCCCTTTAGGTTGTTGTTCAGGTTCGTTTAGTTTTTCTACACTGATCAGAATGGTTTCGTTTGGAACCTCCGGAGTGATCAGATCACTCCTTAACTCTTCAAGTACCACTTTGCTTAAAGGCTTAAAGTCGTCCATGTAACTCTCCTCAAGGAAAGTTGCATTAGTTGAAACCATGACTTTATTTTCCTTTGGTTTATAGAAATAACCCCCTTAGTCCCTTTTGGATATTCAACAAACATGCAAACCTCCGAACGTGCTTCCAACTTATTTGCATCCTTAAACTGGACATGAGCCGGACATCCCCATGTGCAATATGGTTTAAGGATGTCTTCCTGCTCGTCCACAACTCGTGAGGAGTTTGAGGGACTGATTTTGAAGGCACATTGTTCAAAAGATAACATGCGGTTTGTAGTGCATATCCCCAAAAGGGGAAACGTGATGATGAATAACTCATGATGGACCTTATCATGTTGAGTAAAGTCCTATTCCTTCTCTCCGCTACGCCATTTTGCTATGGAGTGCTCGGCGCAGTCAAATGAGATAAAATCCCACTCTTTAGTAAGTGTCCTAAGAACTCATTAGAAAGGTATTCTCCACCTCGATCAGATCGAAGTACTTTTATGGGTCTGCCCGATTGCTTTTCCACTTCAGCTCGAAACTTCCTGAACTTTTCAAAAGTTTCACTTTCGTGGTGCATCAGGTACACATACCCACATCTTGAGTAATCATCAATAAAAGTGATGAAGTGCTCATACCCTCCTCGTGCCTAGGTGTTCATTGGTCCACAAGCATCACTGTGCACAAGTTCTAGAACCCCTTCGGCCCTATTGCCCTTAGACCTGTATGGTCTTTTGGTCATTTTACCCTCCAAACAAGATTCACATCGAGGTATAGATTCCACATTTAACTGACTTAAAGGTCCATCCCTTGCCAACCTTTGAATCCTATTCAGGTTAATATGACCATGGCGCAAATGCCAAAGATAAGTTTTATTAGAGTGAGAAGTTTTAAGTCTTTTAGATTTATTATCATTCATCTCAGCATTAAGCAGTAAGTCGATCTTAGGTTTGATAAAATATAGATTATTTTGCATCTATCTAGAGCAGATAAAAGATTTGTTTTAACAAATCACCACTTTATCATTAAAAGAAACAAATAGGAGTCTTTAAATAAACAAGCTATAGAAATTAAATTCCTTTTAAATTTAGGAACATAAAAATAATCTCACAAAATTAAATTCCTATAATTATCAAAGTAAAGATGGACGTCTCCCACTGCTTCTGCTAAGACCAAGGATCCATCGTCCATCCAAGAACGGGAAGCCTGCTTAAGTCCATAAATTGACTTAAGTAGCTTACAAACCTTGCCCTCCTGACCCTTGACCTTGAACCCATCAGGTTGTTCCATATAAATGGACTCATCATGATAGCCATTTAGAAAAGCTATCTTAACATCCATCTGCCAAATCTCATAGTCAAGAGTGGCAACTATGGACAAGAGAATCCGAAAGGACTTAAGCATGGCTACAGATGAAAATGTTTCCTCGTAATCGATTCCTTCCATTTGCATGTAAACCATAGCTACTAGTCTAGCCTTAAAGGTTTCGACCTTTCCATTCACACCTCTTTTCCTCTTGTAGATCCACTTACACCTTATGGGTTTTACCCCTTCAAGAAGATCCACAAGCTCCTAGACCCAATTAGCCTCCATAGGCTTTATCTCTATGTTCATGGCCTCTGTCCAGAGTTTTGAATCAACATCCTCCGTAGGCTCTACATAAGTGTAAGGATCCTTGTCATATTCATCCGGTTCAGCCAAAAAGGCCTCACCATTGAACATATACCTCTCGGGTTGACACTCGATCCTCCCACTACGTCGAAGACCCTTAGGTTGTTATTCAAGTTTGTATGGTTTTTTACACTAATTGGAGTGGTTTCTACCGGAACCTTTGGAGTGATTGGATAACTCCTTAACTCACCACTTTGTTCCTTTGGGTTATAAAAATAACCCCCTTTAGTCCCTTTTGGATATCCTACAAACACACAAACTTCTGAATGTGCTTCCAACTTATTCGCATCCATAAACAGGACATGAGCTAGACATCCCCATTTGTGAATATGGTTTAAGGATGTCTTCCTGCTCGTCCACAACTCATGAAGAGTTTTAGGGACCGATTTTGAAAGCACATCATTCAGAAGATAACATGTAGTTCAGAGTGCATATCCTTAAAAGGATAAAGGCAATGATGAATAGCTCATCATGGACCTAACTATGTCCAATAAAGTCCTATTCTTTCTCTCTACCACGCCATTTTGCTGCAGAGTGCCTGGCGTAGTCAACTAGGATAGAATCCCATTTTCTATTAAGTGTCCTAAGAACTCATCAGAAAGCTATTCTCTAGATCAATTAGATCAAAATGCCCATATGGGTCTACCCAATTGCTTTTCCACTTCAGCCCGAAACTCCCTAAACTTGTCAAAAGTTTTGCTTTTGTGGTGTATTAGGTACACAAACCCAAACCTTGAGTAATCATCAATGAAAGTGACGAAATACTCATATCGTCCTCGTGCTTGGATGTTCATCGGTCTGCAAACATCACTATGCATAAATTCCAAAACTCTTTTGGCCCTATTGCCTTTAGATTTGAATGGTCTTTTAGTCATTTTACCCTCCAAATAGGATTCACATTGAGATTTAGATTCCACCTTTAAGTGACTTAAAGGTCCATCCCTTACCAACCTTTGAATCCTATTCAGGCCAATATGACCAAGGCACAAATACCAAAGTCTTATTGGAGTGAGAAGTTTTAATTCTTTTAGAGTTATTATCATTAATCTCAACATTAAGTAGGGAGTCCCTTTTAGGTTTGATAAAATATAGATTGTTTTGCATCCATCCATCACAGATAAAAGAATTGTTTTTACAAATCACCACTTTATTTTTTAAAAAAATCGAATAGGAATCTTTAAATAAGCAAGTTGCAGATATCAAATTCCTTTTGAATTTAGGAACATAAAAACAATCTCGCAAAACCAAACTCCTGTGTTTATCAAAATAAAGATGGACATCTCCCATTGCTTTAGCCAACACCAAGGATCCATTGCCCATCCAAAACGTGAAGTTTTCATGTTGTAAACTTCTCATTTCCCGAAATCCCTCTAGAGAAACACAAACATGATTAGTTGCTCCAGAATCCATGACCCAAGTGTCACTGGATTCCTTAACCAAACAAGTTTCTAAAAACAAAAGATCACACTTACCTCCTTGGGTAAGGAAGTCCTTGTAATTCTTCTTTATGTGTCCAACTTTTTCGTCCTCAGCCTTTTGCTTCCTTCCATTCCATGGATTAGGATTGGAACTGGATGCAACCGCCAAGTCAACCTCTCCATTAGCAGGAGTTTCCTTGATCAGTTTTTCAAAATCTTGTAACTGTTTAATCAACTTTGTTAAGGTCACATCCTATCTATTGCTCAAATAAGCTCTAACCAGAATGAACTCCTTCGACAGAGTCTGAAAAACCATAGTCATCTGTGACTCGGCATTGATATTGGCTGCATGGGCTTGAACCTCAATGAGGTAACCTATGACCAGCATTATATGCTCCTTTACAGATGTCCTCGGTTTCTGCATAAGTTCAAAAGTTTCTGAAGTGCCCTTTTTTGATTTGTTATGGCTTGGCCTCCAAACATGTTTTTAAGATTATCTAGTATCTGCTTCACAGTCTCATAATCTTCATGTTGAGCCTACAGTATGTTATTCATACTAGCCATAGCATAATATCGGGCCTAATCGTTAGCAACTTTTCAACGATGATACGCTTGGATTTGCTCATAAGTGGATTCCCCAACAGGTTTGGAAGGACATGGTGTGGTTAGCACAAAAGTTAGTTTCTCAAAGGATAGGATGATATTTAGGTTCCATTTCCAATCATTAAAATTCTCACTGGTTAATTGGTTTTTATCAAGTATCAAAGATAAAGCGTTTTTAGACATTTTTAATCTACAATAAATAACCATATACCAAACATAAGCAAACATAGCATAATAACTTGTAAGATAACACAATCATGTATCGCATACAAATGTGTTTATGTGTCAAAACCTTGAAAAAATCACAACCTTACAATAATAACTCCCAACTCAAAAGTCAGCAAGCTGCCTTAGGGAGACTTGCCAAATTCAATTAGAAACACAGATCCCCTCCTGATTAATATATGCCATCTAGGACGCGTATGATCCAACATATATTAATAATCATTCCTATGGCCATTAATTTTATTAACAGAGCTCCTAGGGGAGGTTAATAATAAAATTAACATGAGTGTATAACCATCATTTCAATATTTTATCTATGGCTTATTATCATCACCTTGGGGTGATCAACGATAAACCACACTAAAATACCTTATCCTTTCAAAGATCCAACTTGGTACATGATGAAATCCCTTACTTGGGGTCGGGACCACCACGTGCTACCTATAGACCAATGATGGAGGGCACAAGCCCTCTCTTCGAAAATCTTCTCCCACTCAATCTTTTGAAATCAAGGTTTTATTTTAAAAACATGCATGAAAAAATTTTAATTGAGTGGCACTCCTTATTCTATATAGCATGTTATCAATATGCATAGCAAATCATATTTTAATGCAGACAAGCAAAGCAATCAAGAAAAGCTATAAGCAAAATAATAATAAATAACAGTAATATTGTAGTTCTACCCTAGAGAATAGAAAATAAAAATTACAAGAGAATAATTGAAACATCTTATCTATTCTTCATCCTTGAATGCTCATGTTGCATCCTTCTTCATGTAATGCCCATCTTTAAGTCTTTAATTCCATATGAATCAAATGCTCCAAATTTCTAGTCATATCCAAATTTAATGTTCCTTAGAATTGTCCCAAAAATAAAATTGAAGCTGTATCAAAAACTGCACCTTTTCTAGAAAAATTTCCAGCTCTCTGCCAGTAAACCGATCTAGGTGATTGGCCTGCCCGTCATAACCCACTAGCCTGCTGATCTTCACAGATCAGCCTGCCGATTCATGACAAATTGGCCTACCAAACCAGAAGTTTGGCCTGCAGCCAGAGCGACTTGATTTCTGCCCCATTGATAGCCTGTCGAACCTCACATCTGACCTATCAGTCCTACAACCATCGGCTTGCTGAATGGAGGGTTCAGCATGCCGACCAAGTAGAAACCACCTTTTTAGAAAATACAGTTTCTAATGCAATTTATCAATTTTATTTTCAACAATTCAAAAGCATAAAATTAGAGACTCAGGAAATACCTGGGAGTGTCATCACCTATCTTCTACAACCGCCTTCTAGATCCGTCTTCTTTGAATGATTATTTAATTACAAAATTCTTACAAATTTCAAACTAAATAATAATTCCTAGATGGAGATGATAGTCAGCCATCTAATTGCATGAAAAACCTAGATACACATTCTAACCTCTAAGGAACCATAACCGGTATAAATTAATTAATTAAATAATAATTTAATCAACCATAATTAATTAATAAACATTCACCATGTAATCCATAACAACATAAAAATATATAGAAACCCTAGAGTGCCAACTCTCTGTAAAATTAAATTCAAGCATAGGAGAGATCAAGATCACATAATTTACACGTATAGCATGATCACAAACTCGTAAATTTATGTAAAAACCATGGCTTTGAGACTAATTGTTGGAAAAACAATACGCAGCGGAATATTAAAAATTTTATATCAGAGGATTTTCCAAAACATAAGTTTGACATGCTATATGGATAAATTAACTAGATCTTACTAACCTTGTATATGCTAAAAAGCTACCACGATCAGTGAAGAGAAGTAACATTCAAGAAGGACCTCAACCAGCTAGCCTTCTTTACTATTCTCTATCCACGATCGGAGTGAGTGTGGGCTTACACGTATAGCTTTTCCACTAGGTAACTCTCCCTCCAACCAATTGAGAGAACTCAAAGCAAGTGTTCATGATTTGTAAACAAGAGCTCTCAAGGAGTTTTTAGAATCTCACCAGCAGTGTTTCACTCTTAATCTCTTAATTGATCTAAATAACTTATGAGACTTACTCCATATTTATAGAAGTTGGGTCTAGGGCTAGTTCATATCATACAAGGCCTCAAAAATTTGAATTAAAATCAAATTAGAAGCAATATCTAATAAAATCTACGTGAAAATGTGTAATCCTTTTAACATTGGTCGGCCCACTGAACCGGCAGATCGGCCTACCAAACCTACTCCATCGGCAGGCCAGACTTAAAGATCAGCCTGCCAAACCTCCGATAAAAGATCTTGCAAATCTTTTATTTCCACCTGAGATTCTTAAGATAGAATCTCAGTTTTAATTCAAATAACTTAATAGAGAAGTTATCTAATTAAAACAATCGTATCAAGATAATCTTTAGGAAAATAAATATTCGTGAAATTTAATAAGTTTATCTTCAATTAATTTAAAATTAATCCAACTGATAAACAAACATGAACTATCTAATCTCGATAATTCAACAAGTTTATCTTGAATTAATTTTATCACAAAATTAATTCAACCAATAAACAGACATGATTTATCTGACTTTACCGAATTTTAGCAAATTTGATAAATCTTAAATAAGTCACCAATTATTGAAAAAGCACGTCGTATCATTATAGGATTTTTATGAACTAGCAAAGGGGACCTGATGGACCTATATAGTTCAACCTCCTGATAATTATGAAACCCAATATATTAAATATACATTTCATAATTATCAACTCTAACACTACTCCACTAAAAGCTTGAAGCTGCACTCTCGAACTATATAGAATTACAAAGCCCTATAGCTAAGTCACCATGACATTTCATAGTGTATCGTATCCCTATAGGATTATCCATAATCAGCTTAAGGACAAATTCTGTCTTACTTTCTCCATTATATTTATCATATGTTCCATTATCTCACCATCAAAAAACTGACCATCCTAAGACAGTTTATCATTTGGTTACACCAATGTATCCAAATGGTTGAGCGCTCTAGTTTTTCAATTATAGGATAATGCATATAAGAGGATATCACTACTCCTAAAAAGAAGCTATGGATTCCATATCTATATATAATAGTTCTTTGCCATTAAGAGTCATGCCTCCAATGTACCGGCATGCATACCATAATTAAAATGCAGATGTCACCCTTTGGTACATCAAAAGACATAAGTCAAGACAAAGGGCCCACTATTCACCTTAGGAATAAGATACAATACAAATGATTGTTTAAAGTGAAATGATTTGCTGAGACAAAATTATTAATCCAAATCAATTCACTTTATGTCTCGATCCAACACATCGTCACCTATGACAATGTGCCAATGTTTCTATTCATAGAGTCCACCTCCGATGGCCAAGACAAACCATTTCTTAATAGGGATATAGACAACATAGCAATATTTGCATGAATAAAGCATCCAACTTTATTCCCTCGATTGCGGATCTTATGATTTAGACCGTCACCTTAAGAATCATGTCTTTCGCATAATCTGTCCATCATATGCCTAATTCTTAAAGGTTTAGACTGACAGTCTCAAACTATTGTTTGTTTAACATACATTCAATAAATATGAACATAAAGAGGACTAGATTTGGTATATAAATTTTGAATGAATTCTTTATTGATAAAAGTGTCTCCAAAAATAAATTATATTTTTACTCCTTAGGGCAAACACGTCTAACACAGAAGACTTCCTGTTCTTGGCCTGTTGTTTCTTTCCATTTCTAGGATTGGGATTGGAGCCAAAAACAGCCACCAAGTTGGCCTCGCCACTTGCAGGAGGTGTTAGACATAGATGCCCTAAGGAGCAAAAATGTAATAAGTTTTTGGAGATATTTTTATCAATAAAGAATTTATTTGTTGTTTATATACCAAATCTTGTCCTCTTTATGTTCATATTTGTTGAATGTATGTTAACCAAACAAAAGTTTGAGACTGTCTGTCTAAACCTTTAAGAATTGGGCATATGATGGATAGATTATGCGAAAGACACGATTCTTAACGTAACGGTCTAAATCATAAGATCCGCAATCAAGGGAATAAAGTTGGGCACTTTATTCATGCAAAGATTGTCATGTTGTCTATATCCCTTTTGGGAGATGGTTTGTCTTCACCTTCGGAGGTGGACTCCGTGAATAGAAACATTGGCACGTTGTCATAGGTGACGATGTGTTGGACCGAGACATAAAGTGAATAGATTTGGATTAATAATTCTGTCTCAGCAAATTGATTCACTTTAGACAATCATTTGTGTTGTATCTTAATCCTAAGATGAATAGTAGGCCCGTTGTTTTGACTTGTGTCTTTTGATATACCAAAGGGTGACACCTACATCTTAATAGTGGTATGCATGCCGGTACGTTGGAGGCATGACTCTTGATAGTGTAGACCCGTTATTTATATATATGGACTCCATAGCTCCTCTTTAGGAGTAGTAATATCCTCTTATATGCGTTATCTTGTAATTGAAAAACTAGAGCGCTCAACCATTTGGATACATAGGTGTAACCGAATGGTATACTATCTTTGGATGGTATGTTTTCCAATGGTGAGATAATGAAACATAAGATAAAAATAATCGGGAAGGTCAGATAGAACTTGTCCTTAAGCCGGTTATGGATAATCCTATGGGGATACGATACACTATGATATGTCATAGAGACTTAGTTATACGGGCTTCGTAATTCTATGTAGTTTGAGAGTGCAGCTCCAAGTTTTTAGTGGAGTAGCGTTGGAGTTGATAATTATGAAATGTATATTTGGGATATTGAGCTTTGTAATTATCGGGAGCTTGAACTATATAGGTCCATTTGGTCCCCTTTGCTAGCTTACAACATCCTGTAACGATACGGCATGCTTTTCTAATAATTGGTGACTTATGTCAGATTTATTAGATTAGTTGAAATTTGAAAGAATCAAATAATTCATGTCTGTTTATCAGTTGAATTAATTTTGTGACAAAATTAATTCAAGATAAACTTGTTGAATTATTGGGATCGGATAATTCTTGTCTGTTTATCAGTTGATTTAATTTTGAATAAATTAAATCAAGATAAACTTGTAGAATTATTAGGAATTCAGTTATTTTCCTAGAGATTATCTAGATAAAGTTGTTTTAATTAGATAACTTCTCTATTGGGTTATTTGAATTAAAACTAAGACTTTATCCTATAGAATCTCAGGTCGAAAATAAAAGATTCACTGAGATATTTTTTTTCGATAGTTTGACATGCCGATCCTCAAGTTTTGCCTGTCGATGGGGCAAGTTTGGCCTGCCGATTAGGCAGATCGGCCTACAAATGAATGGAAAAAATATTACGCATTTTCATGCAAATTTTATCAGATATTGATCCAAGTTTGATTCTGATTCAAATTTTTGAGACCTAATTTGATAAAGACTGACCCTAGACCCAACCTCTATAAATAGGGAGTAAATCACATAAGTTAATTAGATCAATTGAGAGATTAAGAGAGATACTCTGCTGGTGAGAATCTGAAACTCCCTGAGAGCTCTTGTTCACAAATCACGAACATTAGCTTTGGGTTCTCTCAATTAGTTGGAAAGAGAGTCACCTAGAGGAAGAGCTGTACGTATGAGCCCACACTCACTTTGATCGTGGATAGAGAATAGCAAAGAAGACTAGTTGGTTGAGGCTCTTCTAAAACGTTACTTCTCTTCACAGATTGCAGGAGTTCTTTGGCATTCAAAGATTTGTAAGATCTGGTTAATTTATGCGTATAGCATGTCAAACTTGTGTTTTGGAAAACACTCTGATATAAAATTTTTAAAATTCTGCTACGTACTATTTTTTTCAATAATTGGTATCAAAGACATGGTTTTTACATAAATTTGCAAGTTTATGATCTTACGATATGTATAAATTTTGTGATCTTAATCTCTCTTATGCTTGAATTTAATTTTATAGAGAGTTGACATTCTAGGTTTCTATATATTTTTTATGTTGTCATGGACTATGTGATGAATGTTTATTAATTAATTATGGTTGATTAAATGGTTATTTAATTATTTATTAATTAATTAATTTATACCGGTTATAGTTCCTTAGAGGTTAGAATGTGTATCCAGGTTTTTCATGTAATTAGATGACGGACTATCATCTCCGTCTAGGAATTATTATTTATTTTTAAATTTGTATGAATTTTGTAATTAAATAACTATTCGGAGAAGACGGATCTAGAAGGCCGATCTAGAAGATAGATGATGGCACTCCTAGGTATCTCCTAAGTCTCTAATTTTATGTTTTCAAATTGTTGAAAATAAAATTGATGAATTGCACTAAAAATTGTATTTTTTGGAAAGGGTAACTTCTTCTCGGTCGGCATGCCGAACCATCCAATTCGGCAGGACGATGGTCTTAGATCGACAGGCCAGACGTGAAGTTCAGTATGTTGACAGCGAAGCAAAAATCAGGTGGCTCTGGCGGTAGGCCGATGGGTCATGACTGGCAGGCTAATCACCCAGATCGGCTTGCTAGCAAAGAGCTGGAAATTTTTCCAGAAAAGGTACAGTTTTTCAATGAAGTTTTAATTTTATTTTTGGGGCAATTCTAAGAGACATTAAATTTAGATATGAGTGGAAAAATGAAGTATTCTATTCATACGGGATTGAAGACCTGAAGATGGACATTACATGAAAAAAGATACAACCTGAGAATTCAAGGATGAAGAGTCAATAATATGTTTCGATTATTCTCTTGTAATCTTTGTTTTCTATTCTCTAGGATGGAACCATAATATTTTGGTTATTATGATTTTGCTTGTAGCTATGCTTAATTGCTTTGCTTGAATTCATTATAATATGATTTGCCATTTATATTGATAACGTGTCATATAGAATAAGGAGTGCTGCTCACATTAAAACTATTCATAAATGTTTCTTAAAATAAAACCTTGATTTCAAAAGATTGAGCGGGAGAAGGTTTTCAAAGAGAGGACCTACGACCTCCATCATTGGTCCATAAGAAGAACATGGTGGTCCCAACCCCTAGGAAGGGATTTCTATCATGTGCCAGATTGGATCTCTGAGAGGATAAGGTATTTTAGCATGATTTATGGTTGCACACCCCTGGGTGGTGATTATAAATCATGGATAAAATATTAAAACGATGGTTATACACTCACATTAATTTTATTATTAACCTCCCCCTAGGAGCTTTGTTAATAAAATTAATGGCCAAAGAAATGATTATTAATATATGTTGGATCATACAGGTTCTAGATGGCATATACTAATCAGGAGGGGATTCGTGTTCCTGATTGAATTTGGCATGACTCCCCTAGGAGCTTGTTGAATTTTGAGTTAGGAATTATCATTTTAAGGTTGTGATATTTTCAGGGTTTTTACACATAAACATATTTGTATGTTTTTACATGATTGTGTTATCTTACTAAATTATTATTGTATGTTTGCTTATGCTTGGTATATGATTCTTTATTGTAGATTAAAATGTCTAAAAATGCTTTATCTTTGATACTTGACAAAAACCTATTAATTGAGAGAATTATAATGATTGGAAATGGAACCTGGATATCATCCTATCTTTTGAGAAACTGAAATACGTGATGACAACCCCTTGTCCTCTCGAGCCTACGGGAGACTCCACTAATGAGGAATTCCAAGTGCAAGATTGCTGGAAAGATGCAAATGATTAGGCCCACTTTTATGTTATGGCCGGCATGAATAATGTGTTGCAGGCTCAACATGAGGATTATGAGACTACTAAGCAGATCTTGGATAATCTAGAAGACATGTTTGGAGGCCAGGCCATGACAAAGCGGCAAGGCACACTTAGGAAACTTCTTAACTGTAAGCAGAGGCTGGGGACATCTGTAAAGGAGCACATGACGTTAGTCACGGGTTACCTCATTAAGGCTCAAACCAATGGATCCGACATTGATGCTGAAACTCAGATGACTATGGTCTTTGAGACTCTGTCAAAGGAATTTATTCCGTTTAGAGCTACTTTTAATTTAAGCAATTGACGGAATAACTCATCACAAACCTGACCACGTCCAACAAAGTCTGATTCCTTCTCTCAACTATGCCATTCTGCTGCGGAGGACCCGGTGTAGTCAAATGAGATAAAATCCTATTCTCCAATAAGTGTTTCAAGAACTCATTGGAGAGGTATTCACTGCCTCGATCGGATCGAAGGGCCTTTATCGGTTTACTTGTCCAAAAAATAATACGCAGCAAAATTTTAAAAATTTTATATCAGAGTATTTTCCAAAACATAAATTAACCAGATCTTACTAACCTTTGAATGCGAAGAACTCCCGCAATCTGTGAAAAAAAGTAACGTTCTAGAAGAGCCTCAAGCAACTAGTCTTCTTTGCTACTCTTTATCCATGATCGGAGTGAGTGCGGGCTCATACGTACAGCTCTTCCTCTAGGTAACTTTCCTTCCAACCAATTGAGAGAACCCAAAGCTAATGTTCGTGATTTCTGAACAAGAGTCCTCAGGGAGTTTAATATTTTCACCAGCAGAGTATCTCTCTTAATCTCTCAATTGATCTAATTAACTTATGTGACTTACCCCCTATTTATAGAGGTTAGGTCTAGGGTCAGTCCTTATCAGATTAGGTCTCAAAAATTTGAATCACAATCAAATTTGGATCAATATCTGATAAAATCCGCGTGAAAATGTGTAATCTTTTTTCTGCGCATCGGCAGGCCGATCTACCTAATTAGTAGGCCGAACTTGACCCATTGGCAAGCCGAACTTGAGGATCGGCATGCTGAACTGCTGAAAAAAGATCTCAACAAATCTTTTATTTTTCACATGAGATTCTATAGGCTAAAGTTTCAGTTTTAATTCAAATAACCCAATAAAGAAGTTATCTAATTAAAACAACTTTATCTAGATAATCTCTAGGAAAATAAATAAATTCCTAATAATTCTACAAGTTTATCTTGATTTAATTTATTCAAAATTAAATCAACTGATAAATAGACAAGAATTATCCGATCCCAATAATTCAACAAGTTTATCTTGAATTAATTTTATCACAAAATTAATACAACCAATAAACAAACATGAATTATTTAATTCTTTTGAATTTCAACCAATCTAATACATCTAACATAAGTCACCAATTATTGAAAAAGCATGTCGTATTGTTACAGGATGTTATGAGCTAGCAAAGGGGACCAAATGGACCTATATAATTTAAGCTCCCCATAATTACGAAACCCAATATCCTAGATATACATTTCATAATTATCAACTCCAACGCTACTCCATTAAAAGCTTGGAGCTGTACTCTCGAACTACATAGGATTACGAAGCTTGTATAGCTAAGTCTCCATGACATATCATAGTGTATCGTATCCCCATAGGATTATCCATAATCGGCTAAAGGACAAGTTCTGTCTTACCTTCCCAATTATTTTTATCTTAAGTTCCATTATCTCACCATCGGAACACTTACCACCCAAAGATAGTATACCATTCGGTTACACCTATGTATCCAAATGGTTGAGCGCTCCAGTTTTACAATTACAGAATAACGTATATAAGAAGATATCACTACTCCTAAAGAGGAGCTATGGATTCCATATCTATGAATAACAGGTCTAGCCATCAAAAGACATGCCTCCAATGTACCAGCATGCATACCACTATTAAGATGTGGGTGTTACCCTTTGGTACATCAAAAGACACAAGTTAAGACAATGGGCCCACTATTCATCTCAGGATTAAGATACAATACAAATGATTGTCTAAAGTGAATCAATTTGCCTAGACAGAATTATTAATCCAAGTCTATTCACTTTATGTCCCGATCCAACACATCGTCATCTATGACAACGTGGCAATGTTTCTATTCACGGAGTCCACCTCCGATGGCCAAAACAAACCATCTCCCAATAGGGATATAGACAACATAACAATCTTTACATGAATAAAGTGCCCAACTTTATTCCATCGATTACCGATCTTATGATTTAGATCGTCACCTTATGAATCGTGTCTTTCGCATAATCTGTCTATCATATGCCCAATTCTTAAAGGTTTAGACCGACAGTCTCAGACTTTTGTTTGCTTGACATACATTCAACAAATATGAATGTAAGGAGGACAAGATTTTGTATATAAACAATAAATGAATTCTTTATTGATAAAAATGTCTACAAAAACTTATTACATTTTTACTCCTTAGGGCATGCATGTCTAACAATCTCCCACTTACACGAAGTGAGTAAATATGACAAATCTTGCATCCCCATAGCTTCCACATGCCTCTCGAAGACTCTCCCGGTAAGTGTCTTCGTAAATGGATCAGCTAAATTGCCCTCTGATGCGATCTTGCACACCGTGAGATGCCCGCCCTCGATGAAGTCCTTTATCACATGATACTTTTGATTAATATGCTTACTCTTCTTGTGAAATCTTGATTCCTTAGCATTAGCTACCGCTGTCCTGTTGTCATAGTATAGTGATACCGCCTTATCCATACCAGGAACTACCTCAGGATCCCCAAGGAACTTGCGGAGCCACACTGCTCCTTTTGAAGCATCACTAACTGCCACATACTCAGCCTCCATTGTCGAATCTGAAATGCAATCTTGCTTGGCACTTCTCCAACTGATGGCATCGCCACCCAGAGTAAACACAAAACCCGAAGTCAATTTCCTAGAATCCAGACAGGATTGAAAATCCGAGTCAGTATATCCAAAAGGAGTCAAGTCCTCACCCGAATATACAAGCATATACCCTCGAGTCCTTCTTAGTTACTTGAAAATATGCTTTACTACAACCCAATGGTTCTGTCCTTGATCCGCCTAAAATCAACTTACAATCCCGACTACATTACAAATATCTGGTCTTGTGTAAAGCATAGCATACATGAGACTACCCAATGCTGAAGCATAAGGCACATTCTTCATGTATTCTCTTTCTTCTTTAGACTTTGGAGAGTCTTTCTTAGAAAGAGTAATTCCAGACCTAGATCATTATCCACCTTTTATGGAATCCTGCATTGCAAACCTCTTGAGAATTTTATCTATGTAGCCGGCCTAGGACAAAGCTATCATTTTGTTCTTTCTATCCCAAAAGATCTAGATACCGAGAACAAAATTAGCCTCACCCAAGTCTTTCATGTCAAACAGCTTAGTCAACCATAATTTGACTGATGACAATGCCCTAACGTCATTGCCTATTAGTAGAATGTCATCTACATAGAGCAATAGAAAAACCACATTCCCATCCTTAATGTGTTTGTAAACACATGGCTCATCCACATTTTGTGAGTAAGTCTTGATCACCTGATCAAATCTTATGCTCCAAGAATGAGAAGCCTGCTTAAGTCCATAAATTGACTTTAGCAGCTTACAAACCTTACCCTCTTGACCCTTGACCTTGAACCCTTCCGGTTGTTCCAAATAAATGAACTCATCAAGATAGCCATTTACAAAAGCCGTCTTGACATCCATCTGCCAAATCTCGTAGTCGAGAGCAGTAGCTATGGACTAGAGAATCCGGATGGACTTGAGCATGGCTATAGACGAAAAGGTTTCCTCATAATCGATTCCTTCCTTTTGCGTATAACCCTTAACTACAAGTTTAGCCTTAAAGGTTTCGACCTTTCCATCCGCTCCTCTTCTCCTCTTGTAGATCCACTTACACCCTATGGGTTTTACCCCTTCGGGAAGATCCACAAGCTCCCAGACCTGATTAGTCTCCATAGACTTCATCTCTGTGTTCATGGCCTCTGTCCAGAGTTTTGAATCAACATCTTCCATAGCCTCTGCATAAGTATAAGGCCTCTCAGGTTGACGCCCGATCCTCCCACTATGCCGAAGCCCTTTAGGTTGTTGTTCAGGTTCGTTTAGTTTTTCTACACTGATCAGAATGGTTTTGTTTGGAACCTCCGGAGTGATCAGATCACTCCTTAACTCTTCAAGCACCACTTTGCTTAAAGGCTTAAAGTCGTCCATGTAACTCTCCTCAAGGAAAGTTGCATTAGTTGAAACCATGACTTTATTTTCCTTTGGGTTATAGAAATAACCCCCTTTAGTCCCTTTTGGATATTCAACAAACACGCAAACCTCCAAACGTGCTTCCAACTTATTTGCATCCTTAAACTGGACATGAGCCAGACATCCCCATGTGTAATATGGTTTAAGGATGTCTTCCTGCCCGTCCACAACTAGTGAGGAGTTTTAGGGATTGATTTTGAAGGCACATTGTTCAAAAGATAACATGCGGTTTGTAGTGCATATCCCCAAAAGGGGAAACGTGAAGATGAATAACTCATCATGGACCTTATCATGTTTAATAAAGTCCTATTCCTTCTCTCCGCTACGCCATTTTGCTATGGAGTGCTCAGTGCAGTCAAATGAGATAAAATCCCATTCTTTAGTAAGTGTCCTAAGAACTCATTAGAAAGGTATTCTCCACCTCGATCGAATCAAAGTACCTTTATGGGTCTGCCTAATTGCTTTTCCACATCAGCCTGAAACTTCCTAAACTTTTCAAAAGTTTCACTTTCGTGGTGCATCAGGTACACATACCCACATCTTGAGTAATCATCAATAAAAGTGATGAAGTACTCATACCCTCCTCGTGCCCAGATATTCATTGGTCCGCAAACATCACTGTGCATAAGTTCTAAAACCCCTTCGGCCCTATTGCCCTTAGACCTGTATGGTCTTTTGGTCATTTTACCCTCCAAACAAGATTCACATCGAGGTATAGATTCCACATTTAACTGACTTAAAGGTCCATCCCTTGCCAACCTTTGAATCCTATTCAGGTTAATATGACCATGGCGCAAATGCCAGAGATAAGTCTTATTAGAGTGAGAAGTTTTAAGTCTTTTAGATTTATTATCATTCATCTCAGCATTAAGCAGTAAGTCGATCTTAGGTTTGATAAAATATAGATTATTTTGTATCTATCCAGAGCAGATAAAAGATTTGTTTTAACAAATCACCACTTTATAATTAAAAGAACAAAATAGGAGTCTTTAAATAAACAAGCTATAGAAATTAAATTCCTTTTAAATTTAGGAACATAAAAATAATCTCACAAAATTAAATTCCTATAATTATCAAAGTAAAGATGGACGTCTCCCACTGCTTCTGCTAAGACCAAGGATCCATCGCCCATCCAAAGCGTGAAGTCTTCATGTAGTAGACTTCTCGTTTCTTTGAACCCCTGCAGAGAAACATAAACATGATTAGTTGCACCGGAATCTATGACCCAAATGTCACTGGATTCCTCAACCAAACAAGTTTCTAAATACAAAAGATCACACCTATTGCTTAAATTAAAAGTAGCTCTAAACAGAATAAATTCCTTTGACAAAGTCTCAAAGACCATAGTCATCTGAGTTTCAGCATCTATTTCGTCTCCATTGGTTTGAGCCTCAGTAAGGTAACCCATGACCAACATCATGTGCTCCTTTATAGATGTCCCTGGCCTCTGCTTATAGTTTAAGACTTTTTGAAGTGCCCCTTGCTGCTTTGTTATGGCTTCGCCTCCAAACATATCTTTAAGATTATCCAAGATCTGCTTCGCAGTCTCATAGTCTTCATGTTGAGCCTGCAAGACGTTATTCATGCTGGTCATAGTATAGCAGCGGGCCTGATCATTTGCATCTTTCTAGTGATCGTATGCTTGGAATTGCTCATTAGTGGAATCTTCTGTTGGCTCGGAGGGAAAGGAGTTGTCAGCATAAATTTCAGTTTCTCAAAGGAGAGGACGATATCTAGGTTCTGTTTCCAATCATTATAATTCTCTCCGGTTAATAGGTTTTTGTAAAGTATCGAAGATAAAGCATTTTTAGACATTTTTAATCTACAATAAAGAATCATATACCAAATATAAGCAAACATACAATAATAATTCAATAAGATAACAAAATCATGTAAAAACATACAAATGTGTTTATGTGTCAAAACCTTGAAAATATCACAACCTTACAACGATAATTCCCAACTTAGAATTCAACAAGCTCCTATGGGAGTCATGCCAAATTCAATCAAGAACACGGATCCTCTCCTGATTAATATATGCCATACAAGACCCATATGATCCAGCATATATTAATAATCGTTTCTTTGGCCATTAATTTTATTAACAGAGCTACAAGGGAAGGTTAATAATAAAATTAACGTGAGTGTATAACCATCATGTCAATATTTTGTCCATGATTTATAATCACCACCTAGGGGTGTGCAACCACAAATCATGCTAAAATACCTTATCCTCTAAGAGATCCAATCTAGTACATGATAGAAATTCCTTCCTAGGGGTTGGGACCACCATGTTCTTCCTATGGACCAACGATGAAGGCCATAGGTCCTCTCTTTGAAAAGCTTCTCCCACTCAATCTTTTGAAATCGAAGTTTTATCTTAAGAATATGCATGAACAATTTTAATATGAGCAGCACTACCTATTCTATATGACATGTTATCAATATACATGGAAAATCAAATTATAATGCAGACAAGCAAAGCAATCAAGCAAAGCAACAAGCAAAATAATAATTACCGCAATATTATGCTTCTGCCCTAGAGAATAGAAAGCAAAGATTACAAAAGAATAATCGAAACATATTATCAACTCTTTGTCCTTGAATTCTCAGGTTGTATCCTTATTCATGTAATGTCCATCTTCAAGTCTTCAATCTTGTATGAATCAAATACTTCATATTTTCGGTCATATCCAAATTTAATGTCTCTCAGAATTATCCCAAAAATAAAATTAAAACTGCATTGAAAAACTACACATTTTCTAGAAAAATTTCTAGCTCTATACCGGCAAGCCGATCTGGGTGATAGGCCTGCCGGTCATGACCCATTGGCCTGTCGATTCACGACAGATCAACCTACCAAACTAGAAGTTTGGCCTGCTGCTAGAGCCACCTGATTTCTGCCCCGTTGTCGGCTTGTCGAACTTCACGTCCAGCCTGACGATCTGCGACCATCGGCCTGCCGAATTGGATGGTTTGGCATGCCGACTGAGCAGAAATCATCCTTTCTAGAAAATAAAATTTTTAATGCAATTCATCAATTTTATTTTCAACAATTCAAAAAGATAAAATTAGAGACTTAGGAAATACCTGGGAGCGCCATCATCTATCTTCTAGATCCGTCTTCTCCAAATGATTATTTAATTACAAAAATTCTTACAAATTTAAAATTAAATAATAATTCCTAGACGGAGATGATAGTCTGCCATCTAATTAAATGAAAATCCTAGATGCACATTCTAAACTCTAAGAAACAATAACCGGTATAAATTAATTAATTAATTAATAATTAAATAATAATTTAATCAACCATAATTAATTGATGAACATTCACCGTTTAATCCATGACAACATAAAATTATATAGAAACCTAGAGTGCCAACTCTCTATAAAATTAAATTCAAGCATAGGAGAGATTAAGATCATAAAATTTATACATATAGTGTGATCGCAAACTCGTAAATTTATGTAAAAACTATGGCTCTCACACCAATTGTTGGAAAAATAGTATGCAGTAGAATTTTAAAAATTTTATATCAGAGTATTTTCTAAAACACAAGTTTGACATGCCATATGCATAAATTAACCAGATCTTACTAACCTTTGAATGCTGAAGAACTCCCGCAATATGTGAAGAGAAGTAATGTTTTAGAAGAGCCTCAACCAACTAGTCTTCTTTGCTATTCTCTATCCACGATCGAAATGAGTGTGGGCTCACACGTACAACTCTTCCTCTAGGTGACTCTCCTTCCAACCAATTGAGAGAACCCAAAGCTAATATTCATGATTTGTGAACAATAGCCCTCAAGGAGTTTTAGATTCTCACCAGTAGAGTATCTCTCTTAATCTCTCAATTGATCTCATTGACTTATGTGACTTACACCCTCTTTACAGAGGTTGGGTCTAGGGTCAGTCCTTATCAGATTAGGTCTCAAAAAATTGAATCAGAATCAAATTTGGATCATTATCTGATAAAATCCATGTGAAAACGTGTAATCTTTTTTCCGCGCATCAGCAAGCCAATCTGCCTAATCGGCAGGGCGAACTTGCCCCATCGACAGGCCAAACTTGAGGATTGGCATGTCGAACTGCCGAAAAAAGATCTCAGCAAATCTTTTATTTTTCACCCGAGATTCTATAGATAAAGTCTTAGTTTTAATTCAAATAACCCAATAGAGAAGTTATCTAATTAAAACAACTTTATCTAGATAATCTATAGGAAAATAAATAAATTCCTAATAATTCTACAAGTTTATCTTGATTTAATTTATTCAAAATTAAATCAACTAATAAACAGACAAGAATTATCCAATCCCAATAATTCAACAAGTTTATCTTGAATATCACAAAATTAATTCAATCGATAAACAGACATGAATTATTTAATTCTTTCGAATTTCAACCAATCTAATAAATCTGACATAGGTCACCAATTATTGAAAAAGCACGCCGTATCGTTATAGGATGTTGTGAGCTAGCAAAGGGGACCAAATGGACCTATATAGTTCAAGTTCTCGATAATTACGAAACCCAATATCCCATATGTACATTTTATAATTATCAACTACAACGCTACTCCACTAAAAGCTTGGAGCTACACTCTCGAACTACATAGAATTACGAAGCCTATATAGCATTTCATAGTGTATCGTATTCCCATAGGATTATCCATAACCGGCTTAAGGACATGTTTTGTCTTACCTTCTTGATTATTTTTATCTCACCATCGGAAAACTTACCATCTAAAGACAATATACCATTTGGTTACACCTATGTATCCAAATGGTTGAGCACTCTAGTTTTTCAATTACAAGATAACGCATATAAGAGGATATCACTGCTCCTAAAGAGGAGCTATAGATTCCATATCTATCAATAACAGGTCTATGCTATCAAGAGTCAACCCTCCAACGTACCGACATGCATACCACTATAAAAATATGAGTGTCAGCCTTTGATACATCAAAAGAAACAAGTCAAGATAATTAGTCCACTATTCATCTCAAGATTAAGGTACAATACAAATGATTGTATAAAGTGAATCGATATGCCGAGATAGAATTATTAATCCAAATCAATTCACTGTAGATCTCGATCCAACACATTGTCACGTATGACAATGTGCCAATGTTTCTACTTGCGGAGTCCACCACCAATGGCTAAGACAAACCATCTCCCAAAAGAGATATAGACAACATAACAATCTTTACATGAATAAAGAGCCCAACTTCTCGATTTTCGATCTTATGAATTAGACCGTCACCTTAAGAATCGTGTCTTCTGCATAATCTGTCGATCATATGCCCATTCTTAAAGGTTTAGGCCGACAGTTGCAAACTTTTGTTTGCTTAACATATATTCAACAAATATGAATGTAAAGAGGACAAGATTTGGTAAATAAACAATAAATAAATTCTTTATTGATAAAAATGACTCCAAAAAATTATTACATTTTTACTCCTTAGGGCATACATGTCTAACATTGCCTAATTACTTTTTTGTTTTAGCACAAAACTACCTGAATTTGTCAAAAGTTTCACTTTTATGATGCATTAGGTAGACATACCCATGCCTTGAGTAATCATCAATAAATGTGACAAAGTACTTATACCCTCCTCATGCCCGGATATTCATGGGACCACAAACATTACTATGCATAAGTTCTAGATCCCTTTCGGCCCTATTGCCCTTAGACCTAAATGGTCTTTTGGTCATTTTGCTCTCCAAACAAGATTTGCATTGTGGTATAGATTCTACCTTTAGGTGGTTTAAAGTTCCATACCTTACCAATCTTTGAATCTTATTCAAGCTAATATGACCCAATCGCAATGCCAAAGATAGATCTTATTAGAGCGAGAAGTCTTAAGTCTTTTAAAGTTACTATTATTAACCTTAGTGTTAAGCAGTAAGTCCATCTTAGGTTTGATAAAATATAGATTGTTTTGCATCAATCTATCATAGATCAAAGATTTTTTTTTTTATGAATCACCACTTTACTATTGAAATAAAATAAATAAGAATCTTTAAATAAACAAGCTATAGATATTAAATTCCTCTTAAGTCTAGGAACATAAAAACAATCTCATAAAACTAAAATCTTATAATTATCAAAATAAAGATGGACGTCTCCCATTGCTTCAGCCAACACCAAGGATCCATCGCCCATCCGAAGCATGAAGTCCTCATGTAGCAGACTTCTCGTTTCTGTAAACCCTTGTAGAGAAACACAAATATGATTACTTGGTCTGAAATTTATGACCCAAGTTTCACTCGATTCCTCAACCAAACAAGTTTCAATAGCCAAAAGATCACACCTACCTCCTCAAGAAAGGAAGTCGTTGCAATTCTTCGTTATGTGCCCGATCCTCCCACAATAAAAGCACTTGAGCTTCTTTGGGTTCTTCTTTTTCTTCTTCTTATTCTTGCCATTTGCAATAATAAAAGACTTCCCTTTCTTAGCCTTCTACTTCCTTCCATTCCCTGGGTTAGGATTAGAATCGGAAGTAGCTACCAAGTTAGCCTCACCTCCTGCAGGAGTTTCCTTGATAAGATTTTTGAACTCCTTTAACTGCTTCATCAACTCCGCTAAGGTCACATCCTATCTATTACCTAAATTGTATAAAGCTCTAAACGGGATGAATTCCTTTGACAGAGTCTCAAAAACCATATTCATTTGTGACTCAGCATTGATATCAGCCCCATGGGCTTGAGCCTTAGTAAGGTAACTCATGACTAACATCATATGCTCCTTCACAAGAGTCCCTGGTCTTTGTTTGCAGTTCAAAAGTTTCCGAAGTGCCCCATACTGTTTTGTTATGGCATGGCCTCCAAACATATCTTTAAGATTTTCTATGATCTGCTTCGCAGTCTTATAATCTTCATGTTGAGCCTACAACATATTATTTATGCTTGCAATAACATTACAACAGGCCTAATCGTTAGCATCTTTCCAGCGATTATAAGCTTGGATTAGCTCATTAGTGGATTCCCTGGTAGGTTCTAGAGGACATAGTGTCATCAGCACGAATTTTAGTTTCTCAAAGGACATGACGATATTCAAGTTCCTCTTCTAATCATTGTAATTCTCACAAGCTAATTGGTATTCATCAAGTATAGAAGATAAAGAGTTTTTAGACATTTTAATCTACAATAAAGATCATATGCCAAATATAAGCAAACATTCCATAACAGTTTAGTATGATAACACAATCAAGTAAACAAACAATTACGTTTATGTGTCAAAACCTCGAAAATATCACAAACTTACAATGATAATTCCTAACTCAAAATTCAACAAGCCGCCTAGGGGAGACTTGCTAAATTTAATTAGGAACACAGATCCCTTTCGATTAATATATGCCATCTAGGGCCTGATTGTTCCAGCATATATTAATAATCATTTTCTTTGGCCCTTAATTTATTAACAAAGCTCCTAAGTGACGTTAATAATAAAATTAACTTAAGTGTATAACCATCGTTTTAACTATTCTATCCATGATCTATAATCACCACCTAGGAGTGTGCAACAATAGATCATGCTAAAATAAATTATCCTTTTAGAGTTTCAACCTAATATATGATGAAATCTCTTCCTAGGGGTCAAGATCTGTTGGAAAAATAGTACGCAGAGGAATTTTAAAATTTTTATATCAGATTATTTTCTAAAACACAAGGTAGACATGCTATATGCATAAACTAACCAGATCTTACTAACCTTTTTTTTCCTGAAAAGCTCCTACAATCAATGAAGAGAAGTAGCGTTCTAGAAGAGCCTCAACCAACTGGTCTTCTTTGCTATTCTCTATCCATGATCAGAGTGAGTGTGGGTTCACATGTACAGCTCTTCCACTAGGCGACTCTCCTTCAACAAATTGAGAGAACCCAAAGCTACAGTTTGTGATTTGTGAATAATAGCTCTTAGGGAGTTTTCAGAATCTCACAACAAAGTTTCACTTTTAATCTCTCTATTGATTTAAATAATAATAAGACTCAATCCCCTTTTATAGAGGTTGGGTTCAGGAGTCAGTCCTTATTAGATAAGGCCTTGAAAATTCAAATCAGAATCATATCAGAAACAATATCTGATAAATCCACGTGGAAACGCGTATCCTTTTATCGTCATTCGACAGGCCAAACTGGGAGATTGGCCTGCCGAAACTCCTCAATCGGCAGGCCGAACTTAGAGATCGGCCTACCAAACATCCAATAAAAGATCCTTGCGAATCTTTATTTTCCACCCAAGATTCTTGGAATGGAGCCTTAGTTTTAATTCAAATAACCCAATAGAGTAGTTATAAGATTAAAACAGTCATACCTAGATAATCTATAGGAAAATAAATATTGTTGATAATTCAACAAGTTTATCTTGAACTAATTTAAAATTAATTCAGCCGATAAACAGACATGAATTATTTGATGCCAATAATTCAATAAGTTTATCTTAAATTAAGTTTATCACAAAATTAATTCAACCGATAAACAGACATGAATTATCTGATTTTACTAAATTTCATCCAATCTGATAAATCTGACATAAGTCACAATTATTGGAAAAGCGCGCCGTATCATTACAGGATTTTTTGTGAGCTAGCAAAGGGGACCAAATGGACCTATATAGTTCAAGCTCCCGATAATTATGAAACCCAATATCCCAGATATACATTTCATAATTAGCAACTCCAACGTTATTCCACTAAAAGCTTAGAGCTATACACTTAAACTATATAGAATTACGAAGCCCGTATACCTAAGTTTCTATGACATATCATAATATATCGTATCCCTATAGGATTATCCATAATCAACTTAAGGACAAGTTATGTCTTACCTTCCTGATTATTTTTATCTTACGTTCCATTATCTCACCATCAGAAAACCTACCAACCATAAGACAGTATACCATTCAATTACACCTATGTATTCAAATTGTTGAGCGCTCCAGTTCTTCAATTACAGGATCACGCATATAAGAGGATATCACTACTCCTAAAGAGGAGCTATGGATTCCATATCTATGAATAACAGGTCTATGTTATCAAAAGTCATGCCTCCAATGTACCAACATGCAGACCACTATTAAAATGTGGGTGTCACCTTTTGGTATATCAAAAGACATAAGTCATAACAATGTGCCCTCTATTCATCTCAGGATTAAGATACAATATAAATGATTTTCAAAAGTGAATCGATTTGCCGAGATAGAATTATTAAGCCAAATCAATTTAGTTTATCTCCCGATCCAGCACATCGTCACCTATGACAATGTGCCAATGTTTCTATTCATGGAGTCCACCTCCGATGGCGAAGACAAACTATCTCCCAATAGGGATATAGACAACATAACAATCTTTACATGAATAAAGCACCTAAGCTTATTCCCTCAATTGCGGATCTTATGATTTAGACCGTCATATTAAGAATCGTGTCTTTCACATAATCTATCCATCATATGCCCAATTTTTAAAGGTTAGATAATCCTCATGTTGAAATTATCTAAGATCTACTTAGCAGTCTCATAATCCTCATGTTGAGGATGCAGCATGTTGTTCATGCAGGCCATAACATAGCAGCAGGCCTGATCATGTGTATCTTTCCAACGATCATATGCTTCGATTTCATCATTGGTGGAATTTCCCATAGGCTCGGGAGGATAAGGGGTTGTTAGCACAAATTTCAATTTCTCAAAGGAGAGGACGATATTCAGGTTCCATTTCCAATCATTATAATTCTCTCTGGTTAATTGGTTTTTGTCAACTATCAATGATAAAGTGTTTTTGAATATCTTTAATCTACAATAAAGAATCATATACCAAACATAAACAAACATAGCATAATAAGTTAGTATGATAACACAATCATGTATCTCATACAAATGTGTTTATGTGTCAAAACTTTGAAAATATCACAACCTTACAATGATAATTCCTAACTCTGAATTCAACAAGCTCTTAGGGCAGTCTTGCTTAATTCAATCAGAACACGAATCCCCTCCTAATTAATATATGCCATTTAAGACCCTTATGATCCAGCATATATTAATTTTATTAACAGAACTTCTAGGGGAGGTTAATAATAAAATTAACATAAGTGTATAACCATTGTTTCAATATTTTATCCATGATTTATAATCACCACCTAGGGGTGTGCAACTATAAATCATGCTAAAATACCTTATTCTCTTGGAGATCCAACCTGGTACATGATGAAGTCCCTTCCTAGGGTCGGAACCACCATGTTCTTCCTATGGACCAACAATGGAGACCTTAGGTCCTCTCTTTGAAAACCTTATCCCATTCATTCTTTTGAAATCATGGTTTTATTTTATAAGGACATGCATGAAAAATTTTAATATGAGCGACACTCCCTATTTTATATGACATGTTATCAATATACATGGCAAATCATATTATAATGCAGACAAACAAAGCAATCAAGCATAGCTACAAGCAAAATAATTATAAATAACCGTAATATTATGGTTCCACCATAGAGAATAAAAAAAAAAGATCACAATAGAATAATCAAAACATATTATCGATTCTTCATCCTTGATTCCTCATCCTGTATCCTTCTTCATGTAATGCCCAGCTTTAAGTCTTCAATCCCATATTAATCAAATACTCTAAATTTTTGGTCATATCCAAAGTTTAAAGTTTTTCAAAATTGTCCCAAAAATAAAATCAAAACTGCATCAAAAGCCACACTTTTTTTGGAAAAATTTCCAACTCACTATCGACAAACCGATTTGGGTAATCAGCCTGTCGGTCATGACCCACTGGCCTGTCGATCTGTTTAGGTCGGCCTGTTGGTCATGAAAGTTCGGCCTGTTGAACTGAAAAATTTAGCTTAGCACCAGAAACACCAAATTTTTGCCCCACAGACGGTCTGTCGAACCTCACATCTGGCCTGCCGTTATACGACCATCGGCCCACCGAACTAGATGATTCAGCATGCTGACTGAGCAAAAACCACCCTTTTTAGAAAATACATTTTCTAATGAAATTTATTAATTTTATTTTCAACAATTCAAAAACATAAATTTAGAGACATTGAAAATACCTAAGGGCACCATCATCCATCTTTTAGATCCGTCTTCTCTAAATGATTATTTAAATACAAAATTCTTACAAATTTAAAATTAAATAATAATTCCTAGACAGAGATGATAGTCCACCATCTAATTATATGAAAAACCTAGATACACATTCTAACCTCTAAGGAACAATAGCCAATATAAATTAATTAATAATTAAATAATAATTTAATCTACCATAATTAATTAATAAACATTTACCATATAATCCATGACAACAAAAAAATATATAGAAACCCTAGAGCGTCAACTCTCTATAAAATCAAATCAAGCATAAGAGAGATCAGGATAACATAATTTATACATATAGTATGATCACAAACTTGCAAATTTATGCAAAAAAGATGTCTCTGATATCAATTGTTAGAAAAATAGTACACAGTGGAATTTTAAAATCTTGTATCAGAGTATTTTCTAAAACACAAGTTAGACATGCTATATGCATAAATTAACCAGATCTTACAAACCTTTTGTATGCCGAAAAGCTCTTGTAATCAATGAAGAAAAGTAGCATTCCAGAAGAGCCTTAACCAATTGGTCTTCTTTGTTGTTCTCTATCCATGATCGGAGTGAGTGTGGGCTCACATGTATAGCTCTTCCATCAGGCGACTCTCCTTCCAACCAATTGAGAGAACCCAAAGCTACAGTTCATGATTTAGGAACAATAGCTCTAAGAGATTTTCAAAATCTCACTAGCAAAGTTTCACTCTTAATCTCTCTATTGATCTAAGTAATAATGAGACTCACCCCTCTTTTATAGAGGTTGGATCTAGGAGTCAATCCTTATCAGATAAGGCCTCAAAAATTTGAATCAAAATCGAATCATAAACAATATCTGATAAAATCTACATGAAAACGCAGATCCTTTTATCATCGGTCGATAGACCAAATTTAGAGATCGGCCTACCGAACATCCAATAAATGATCCCTACAAATCTTTATTTTCCCCCTGAAATTCTTGAGATAGCGCCTCAGTTTTAATTCAAATAACCCAATAAAGAAGTTATATGATTAAAACAGTCATATCTAGATAAACTCAAGGAAAATAAATATTGCAGATAATTCAACAAGTTTATCTTGAATTAATTCAAAATTAATCTAACCAATAAACAGACATAAATTATCTTTTCCCAATTGTTGAGGGTGAGCTCGGTGCCACCGTTGAGGAGACAAACTTTGGTGGTCGGCTAAATAACTAGGTAGAGCCTCCAAGGAGCATGCTATCGACCTCGACGCAACATGCGCACGGTCCGAGGTGCTTCTCAATGCCCCCGAGCCTACATCCTAAGCAAGATGCCACCTCGGATCATGCACTAGCTCGAGTCGGATTAATCTCACTCACAAGTAAACTACTACTCGCCATTACAGGCTGACAAACGGCAAATAACTCACCATTCAATGGAATTTAATCCATTGATGAGGGGATGTGACACTTGTCATCTACTACCTGACATGCCTTGATGTGACACCCAGGTTGTGGGCAAAACCTGCTTTACACCCAGTCCAAGTAGTAACCTATAAATAGGATGCATTTATTGCATTCTAGAGAGAGAGAGACTCCTTCCCACCTAACAAGCTCCTGTCCTCTACTGAGTAACCCCTACCTTGAGCATCGGAGAGCCCTTGATCGGAACCTTACTCTCACCTCTGAAGCCCCCTCTCCTCTTGTGGCAGGTACGTCAGCCCAGGCAAAGACGAGCCAGGGAAGAGTCAGACCGTGTGCAGCTGCAAGCGGTATTGATCCGACGTCAGATCACGGTAAGCATCAACATTTTGGCGCTAGAAGGAGGACACCTATGGCTTCATTCAATACTAGCCACATCACCTTCAAGATTCAAAATGATAACATAAGGGAACAGTAGAGATGATGCTGCCCGACAGGAGGGGTCGAAAGATGCAAGAAATTGACAACTAAACACCGGTAGGCTTAGGGGCCACCCCCGGGCCACAAGATCTCAATTCGGGGGTCAAGGTAGCACGGCCAGGGCTGGGCAGGCAGAGGACCCCATGGCTCAAGATCCGATCTGAGAACTTATGAATGCAGTCCTGATCCTAATTCAACAGCTCGCCCAACAGGCTCAATGCCAGGCTGCGCCTGCTCTGCAGCCTCCACCCCCGGTTGACCAGGTCGGAGGTCGCGTAGGACGAGATACGATCGACCGTGAAGAGACCAGTTTTGAGTGCTCGAGAGGGTCCACATGTGGTACCTCACCCAATAATAGATTGGTCCAAGAAGGCTACCTCAGCCCTTAGGCAGCACGGCCACCATCTCCCCAAGGATCCCAGGCCTCGGTGTTTGACTAGCTCAGGCACCACAGGGAAACGTGTCAAAATCGCCAGCACAGGGTCGGTGATTGTGTCAAGGGCGTAGTACCCTATAAGGTCAAACTGCCTGAAGACACAAATAGTCACCAGTTTTGAGTGCTACAGCGTCAAATTGATGAGATCTGGAACAATAGCTTTGGCCTGGATGAGGCAGGAGCCTTAGACCCACCCTTCCTAGACACCATCATGCGGGCTCCTATGCCGCCCAAGTTTAAAGTCCCACAGATCAAAGCCTATGATGGAACAGCAGATGCGGACGAGCATGTCAAACTATTTTGAGGACACATGCTCCTCGAAAATGCCAGCGATGTGCAAAGCCTTCTCGCTAACTCTGACTGGACCTGCTCGATAATGGTTTCAAAGGCTTGAGCCATCCTCGATCTCTTCTTTTTGGAAACTAGTGGAGGCCTTCTAGTCAGCATTTTCTACAACAAAAATGTGGCAAAAAGAGATTACATATCTGTATGTTGTCAAGCAAAGGGACAGCAATGTCTAAGATTACATTAACTGGTTTACTCGGGCATCTCTAGAGGTCAAGCACGTCGAAGACGAGACCCTCAAACACATCTTTCTAGGGGGCCTCCGAGACAAAAAGCTGACCTGGTTGTTGGCATTCGGGTAGCCAAACACGTTTTCTCAAATGCTCGGATACTCCCAGAGGTGCGCCGACGCCGCCGAATACATGAATAGCCGCAGGGAAGAGGCTGGCCCGAGTGGAATGAAGAAAGATAAGAAAAAGAAGGTGCCAGAGCAGAACTCTATTGACCAAAGCAAGAAGCTAAAGAAGAAGTCCAAGAAGCCAAAAGGGCCGACCGGTAAGTTTTAAAGCTACACACCTTTGGTGGCGAACATCAAGGAGGTGCTCACGCAGGTAGGTAGCAGGAATCTGCTAGTACCACCGCCCAAGCTTAGGGGTAGCAAAGCAAAGTGAGATCAAGTAAGGTATTGCAAGTTTCATATGGATGTGGGGCACAACACCCGTGAGTGCATCCAAATGAAGGACCAAATTGAAAGGCTTGTTTGAGAAGGTCATTTAAGAGAATTTGTTGAGCGAGTTATAACCCTGGCTACTACCTCAGGGAGAAACGATCTGTTGAGCTGAGACGTACCAAACTGCTTGTGAACCGACGCTGGGAACACCTTGAAACCCTCAAACATCATCCATACGATCTTCGGTGGGCCTGTCATTGGGGACACATTAAGTGGGCGACGATCACAGGTCAGAGAAGCTCAGTTGATCGAACGAGGTAAATTCATAAACATGTCTGTGCATGTTAACAAGATATGCTGCCAAAAGAATATCCTGATCACTTTCACTGAGGAGGAAACAAACCCGCTAATCCATCTGCATAATGACACTCTGGTGTGCGAGCTGCCCATCGCCAACAATGTAGTGTGGCGGGTTTTGATCGACAACAACAGCTCAGCCGACATCCTCTTTAAACAAGCCTTTGATAGACTAAAAATCAGCAATGCCCCTTTGTTCCCGGTCCAAACCCTACTTTATGGCTTCCCAGAAGAATGTGTCCGATCAGTGAGGAAAGTCAGCCTGCCCGTGACTTTCGAAGATGGGGATGCTGGAATCACTCGGGTCGTCAACATTTTAGTCATCGACAAGTCATCTCAGTACAACATCATCATTGGTCGCCTAACTCTAGATGCTTTGAAGGCCGTGGTCTCCACGTATCACCTGGACATGAAGTTCCCGATGCAAGATGGGGTCAGAGTAATTCGCTCATCCCAAAAGGATTCCCGAGCTTGCTACGCCAATGCCTTAAGTTCTATGACAGCTGAGCATCTAAGCGTCTCAGTAATATATTTGACCGACGAGATGAATCCACCCGCCGATCCGACGCCGAAGATGCTATCTGATTTCTACCCCAGATTGCCCAAGGAAGAGGTGAGGGCAACCCTGGTTGAGGACTTGGTGTCATTCCCCTTAGAACCTGTGAGGTCTGAACGTACCGTCCAACTCAGATCCCAGCTGAGACCTGAGGTCCGGGCAGACCTGGAAAGTCTTCTTACTAAATATCAGGATGTGTTTGCGTGGTCCCATGAAGACATGCCAGGCATCGACCTAAGTGTGATCAGTCATTGGCTCAACGTCCGACCCGACCATAGGCCGATGATACAGAAGAGAAGAGCTTTCAACCCAAAAAGGTACGCCGCTATAAATCAAGAGGTCCAAAAGCTCCTCAAGGCTGGTTTCATTAGGGAGGTTAAATATCTAGAGTGGTTAGCGAGTGTCGTCCTTGTCAAAAAAGTGAACGGCAAATGGCGGGTCTGTATCGATTATGCCGACCTTAACAAGGCCTGCCCAAAGGATTGTTTTCCACTTCTCTGGATAGATCGACTCGTCGACGCCACTGCCGGCCACGAGCTCTTGAGCTTCATGGATGCCTACTCTAGGTACAATCATATAAGGATGGCCGAGGAAGATCAAGCAAAGACAGCTTTCGTCACCAACCAGGGCCTATACTGCTACGTGGTGATGTCTTTCGGGCTAAAGAATGCCAGGGCTACATACCAGCGTCTTGTCAACAAAATGTTTGCTCGGCTGATTGGCAAAACGATGGAGGTCTATGTGGATGACATGCTAGTAAAATCTGTCTGAGCAGAAGACCACATGGCTGACCTCCGAACAAGCTTTGATATTCTCTGGGAATATGGAATGAAACTCAACCCAGCAAAGTGTGCGTTTGGTGTAAGCTCGGGCAAATTCCTTGAATTTTTGGTCAACCAACGAGGCATCAAGGTCAACCAACGAGGCATCAAGGTCAACCCAGCAAAGGCCCAGGCAATTATTGACATGCATTCTCCTTGGACCGTAAAGGATGTTCAGCGGTTGACCGGCATGGTAGCGGCCCTTTCAAGATTCGTCTCCTAGGCTACCGACAAGTGCCACCCATTTTTTAAGGCACTCAAAGGGAGGTTTGAATGGAGCAAGGACTATGAGGAAGCTTTCCAAAACCTTAAGATGTACTTAGCCACACCCCCGCTCCTATCCAAACCTTTGTCCGATGAGGTTTTGACTGCATACCTAGCCGTGTCTGAGAAAGCCGTTAGCTCGGTCTTAGTCCAAGACGAGGACGGAACCCAAAAGCCTGTCTATTATACCAGCCATGCGTTCCAGGGCATCGAGGAACGATACCTCTCCCTTGAGAAGTTGGCCTTTGCCCTAATTACTTTGGCTCGCATGTTGAGGTTGTACTTTCAGGGCCACACCATAAAGGTCTCGACCATGTTTCCTCTCCGACAAGTGCTGCAGAGCCCAGAGATATCGGGCTGTATGGCCAAATAGTCAATAGAGTTCAGCCAATATGATGTGTACTTTGTTCCAAGGATGGCCATCAAAGCCCAAGCCCTGGCGGACTTCATCGCTGAGTTCATGGATGCTGAATAGGCCACGCCGTTGGCTGAGAAGTCTCCCATTGAAGTGCCAGATGCACCCGGCTGTAGCGAGGATAGCACTACCTCGGAATCAAAATGGAGGCTTTACGTCGACGGATCCTTATGTATCGACGGGTTAGGAGCCGGGCTGATTTTAATGAGCCCGTACGGATACAAGGCTATCTACACTCTTCGATTTGATTTCAAGGCCTCTAACAATGAGGCAGAATACAAGGCACTTTTAGCTAGACTTTGAATCGCCAAAGACCTAGGTGTGGACCGAATAATCATCCACAGCGATTCTGTGCTTGTCATTCGGCGGGTTACCAAGGGATTCCAGGCCCGAGCAGGCTCAATGGCCGCGTACTTACAAGAAGTCAAGCAATTGCTTGGACAATTTAAGTCCTACTCTTTTAAGCAAATCCCCCGGTAAGAGAACTCTGAAGTCGATGCCCTTGCTTAGCTAGCCTCGAGCCTTTGTGATAGCGACCTTACCTCGGTACCCATTGAAAGGCTTGCCAAGCCCAGGATCATCAAGGAAGTAGTAAGTGTAGCCCAGCATCCGATACCTAACCACAGCTGAATTGCCCGACGACCGAGAAAATACCGAGGCTACACCACGCCATGTTTGAAGTGCTTGAGCCCCAAAGAAGCTGAGTATCTGATGAGGGAAATCCCTGAAGGTTTATGTGGCAACCATTCTGGAGGACGATCTTTAGCCCAAAAGTGCATTTGGCAAGGCTACTATTGACCGACCATGGAACAGGATTGCAAGGATTTTGCTCAAAAATGCCTCAAATGTCAACAATTTGCGAGAATGCTTGGGTATCATGCCGAGCCCCTTACCCTAGTTACCTTAGCGTGGCCATTCGCTAAGTGGGCCATCAACTTGATCAGGCCTCTTCCTCTGGCCCAATCACAATTCAAGTACTGCATCGTGGCCATTGACTATCTCACAAAATGGATTGAGGTTTAACCGTGTACCAACATGACCGAGGCCAAGTGCACTAGCTTCGTGTGGAAGAACATCATTTGTCGGTTCAGGATCCCACACACGATTGTGACCAATAATACCAAGCAGTTCGAGTCTTTAGGTCTTCTCCACCTATGTGAGCAGCTTGGCATCAAGAAGGTTTTCTCTTCCTCGAGCTAGCACTAGAGCAACGACCAGGTAAGGCAGTGAACAAGACGATCAAAGATAACCTAAAGAAAAAGCTCGAGGGCCTCAAGGGCGCTTGGATTAACAAACTCCCACAAGTACTCTAGGCTTACCGCACAACTGCTCGGACAGCAACCGGGGAGACCCCTTTCTCCTTTGTGTACGGGGTGAAGGCTGTCATCCCGGCTAAAGTAGGATTGCCTAGATTCAGAATCGAGCATTACAAGGAGATCCAAAACACTGAGAAAATAATGTCCGAGCTTGACCTACTTGAAGAAAAAAGAAACCAGGCAGCGGCACGTAACGCAGCTCGAAATCAAGTGGTAGCTTGATATTACAACAAGAGGGTCCAGCCGACAAACTTCAAGGTCAGAGATTTGGTCATAATTTAGCAGTCCAGTATGGGGTCCTTTGGCCTAAAGTGGGATGGGCCATATAAGGTTGTCAGCATCGTTAGGCCGGGCACGTATAAGCTAGCTGATATGGAGGGAAACCAGCTCGGTCACCCTTGGAACGCTAAGCACTTGAAAAGATTCTTTTGCTAACATTAAGGCCAGAACCTCTTTTTTGACCTATGACCATAAATTTTTTGTAACTAGGCCTATTGAGTAGGACTGGAATGTAAATACTACACCTTAATACAATGCAAATTTCCTACACCATTTCATTGAACAATGCATTTGAAGCAAATACAGACCCAAAGAGGGATGCCATAACTCTAGCCCGGAGGACCAGACAATAACTCTCGACAAGGGAGAGTCATCCTACCTAATCGAACTGGGGGGCTGATCGATACCTTATCAGTTCTAAGTCTGACGTCGCATAAACCACCCATCAAGTCACTCGGTAGAACTATGTGTCCGATGAGTTCTAGACTTGCAAAAGTTTTCAAACTTAAGCAATTCTAGGGGGCGATAGGGTGAGGGCATCCACACGCCGCTATGCTCTGCCTGATCGAGTAAACAGGGATACCATCCCTGCTCTGATGAACTCAATAATCATCAAGATAATATACTCGGTCTCGGTTCAAAGTGCAGAAAATAGAAGCTCAGGAAACTATCATCTAGAAATAGCCCTTCCGAGAAGCATCCAACTTTGGCTAGAATTTTAGTTCAACTTTGAGACCGAGACCTATCACAACTTGATGAAACGAAGGTCTAACTACATTCTCGAGGAACCTATAACCTAGGAATGTATCTTCTCGAAGACATTTGCACTTGGAAAATATCAAACACAATACACAAAAATCCGAGAAGCAAAAAGTAATAAATTTCATTTATAATACAGAGGAGATACAATTCACTGGGTACCTCCCGAGCCAAGACAAAAAAAAGAAAAGAATAAGAGACAAAGATGATACAGAAATGGCCTAAGCCTAGGTCTCATCCCCAGCTTGGCCGTTATCGCGTCCTCCACCGGCTATGCTCTGCTCGTCCCAGTCGCCATTGCCGTCTACTATGACAACCTCTTCACCCTGTTGTTGTTGAGCAACGCCTTGCTCGGGCATGACTATGAGCGACAAGTCAAAGCCTTTAGCCTCAACGGTGTTGCCAAATCAGATGATCCCAGAGGTCGGTCATGCTGAAGTAGTAGTAGTCGGCGTACTCTGGAGATGCATTGAATTCCTCCACGGCTTGCGCCAGGCGGCCAGGAAACTCGTCCAAAAGTTGCTGGTGGTCAGTATGTGGAGCCACCAGCTGTACCTAGAGTCAAGCAGCCTCGTCCTTTGCCTCTCTAGCCTGCCTCCAAGCCTCCTCGACCTCGACCTTGGCCTTTCAAACTTCCTCCTCAGCTTGAGAAAGAGAGTTCTTGGTTTGGTCTAGCTCGATGTTCTTAGCACCGAGCTTCTTATCCGCGTCCAAGTTCTTGAGGAAGGTCTTCTTATGCATCTCTTTCTCCTTGTGGAGGTCCTTCATCCCGGTCTAGTGGACCATGTACAAAATGGCACTTGTCTGGGGATAACAAGACTTTAGTGCTCGACAGGATGATAAAGAAAAAGGGGAATTAAACTTCGAGATGGATGAACACTTATAGTGGCAGTGGCATGGAAAGCCGTATTGCACAGGCTCTAAAAGTCCACCCTTCGGGGGTTCATGAAGAAGTCATCTTGGGGCATCACATCCCCAAGATGCTCTAGGGTGACTCCGCGGTAATCCAGGCATGTCCTTTGAGGATCTGCCGAAGCCCCTGTCGTCTCCTCGGTCAACGTCTCCTCTAATGAAGCCCTGGTCCCTGGAGGCTGGGGTGGTGGCTCTTGGACTATAATGGGAATATACTCAGGTCAAGGAGGAAGCTCCATCCTCAAAGTTCGCTTATGTTTCCTCCCGACGTCCACGGCCTTGCCTTTCTGTCTCCTAAGGCTCTCCATAAAAGCCCGTCTCTCAGCAACGCTGCTTGGCCGTGAAGACATCTCTACAAGCCAAAGATTCCCGAGTTAAAATCAGGTCGGCACAAAACAAACAAGCAACAAAACAAAAAACACAGGACTGACCTTCGATCTGGAGTTGCCAAGATGGGTAAATGAGTCGAATCACATCCTCGAGGTGCTTGTCTGCCACAAGTTGCCCTGCATTGAAGGAACCAATCGACGAGTCCTTAAGAATGGACAATGATGGCCCCCCCGTTGGCCACCCAGATTGGGAAGTGCTCAGCCCCAAGACGTCTCCGGCATAGGGCCTTACGACTATGACCTGCCCGGTAGACCGGGCAGGGTGGACTGATGGGGGATTTATTTCGCTGGGTTCTCCGAACCAGCCTTAACAGGAAAGAGTTTCCTTCCCAAGAAGGAAGGATTGCTGCCTGGTGGCCTCCGGCTTCTCAAACATGTCTTCTACGGCATTGATCATGCGACTTGATGCCCAAGGCCTCTTGGACCACACGTGCCCTTGTTCGAACGTCCTCGGCATGTGTTGGTCACCAGTTATGGCCTCACCAGCTCGGGCAAGATAGTTGTCCCCGATGTAGAACCACTCGTACTTTTAGAGTTTGTCTGAGTCGGGGTTGCCCAAGATAAAATCCTTCTTGAAGTCGGTGACATAATACCATCCGAACTGCCGAGGAAGCTTCTTCATCTTGAACACTTGCTTGAAAGCTTCCAACGACATCTCAGTGGCCCAGTGGTACTTCCATAGCATGTACATCCCAATCAGCGACTTGTAGCTGTTCAGGTTCAGTTGGGCCGGGCACACATTAAAGTTGTTGAGTACCCGGCATAGAAATGGGTGGAACGGAAGGCGCAACCCTGCCTTAAAGAACTCTGCATAGAGCGTTATACATCCCTCGGGTGGCTCCAATGGAGAATCGTTTTCCTCGGGCAAAAATAGAATCACATCGTCCAGGATGTTGAACTCGACGCGAAGATCCTCTAGCCGAGACTCCGTGATAGTGCTAGTATACGCTGCCGCTGAGGTCTGTCCAGGCCGTGTCACCCGATAAGTGGTCACCCCTCAGACCCGTGTCATTCAAACCTGCTCATCCTCTTCGATCTTGGGCTGCCCTACCTCTTCGACCTCCTCGACCACCCGCTCCTCGTCGAAAACATCCACCGTTATTACACCCTCGACTTGAACTGGGGCTTCAGGATCCCGGCTGGATGTACTCGGGACATCACTTGCTGCATGAAGCTCGGCTCTCTCCTGGGCACTAACTCAGGAGAAACCAGCTGTTGCTGCCCCAATGTAAGGGTCTTGTTCCCCGCACGGCCTGATCGGCCCCTCCCCATCTAACAGGTTCAGGAATTCCTGCTCGGGAACAGTTCAAGAGTCGACCCTCAAAATTTGTTCAAACCGACCAGCCCTATCCTGTTCTGGGGATACACCCTCGATGTCGACGTGATCGGTGGATGAACTGCCCTTCAAACAGTTTTCCGTCCAGGAAACACTTGCGTTTTGTGAGTCAGTGACGTCACTCATTTTTTTAGCACTCCTCGAGAAATTACCTGTTTAGGCAGTGGTAGCTTGGAAATTTTAAGCCTTCGGGTATCACTACAGCTCAACAGTTCAAAACTCTTTGAGTGCAAAAATCTGACTTCAGTTGTGTAAAATAAACGAAAATAAAGGCCTTATTTATAGCGATTTCAAGCAGGAAATCTAGACACGAAAAACAAAGAGGCGTGATCATTATGCCTGTCAGGCGACGCAGTCAACTGCAGAGCGACAAGAATCCACCCGTTAATCCACGTGACCTCTCACCTCACCCCTCTTTGGAGTGCCGTTTGGTCTTCTTTCTTCCAACCGACCTCACCCACTCGACATGGTCCACCCAGCCGGACACCGACCAGGTGAACTAGGGGGTTAATGTTGAGGGTGAGCTCGGTGCCACCGCCGAGGAGACAAACTTCGGTGGTCAGCTAAATAGCTCAGTAGAGCCTCCAAGGAGCATGCTATCGACCCCGACGCAACATGTACACGGTTTGAGATGCTTCTCAATGCCCCTGAGGCTGCATCCTAAGCAAGATGCCACCTTGGATCATGCACTAGCTCGGGTTGGATTAATCTCACTCATAGGCAAACTACTACTCGCCATTACAGGTTGACAAACGGCAAATAACTCACCATCTGATGGAATTTAATCCATCGACGGAGGGATGTGACACTTGTCACCTGCGGCCTGACGTGCCTTGATGTGACACCCAGGTTATGGGCAAAACCCGCTTGACACCTGGTCCAAGTAGTAACTTATAAATAGGATGCATTTATTGCATTCTAGAAAGAGAGAGACTCCTTCCCACAAAACAAGCTTCCGTCCTCTGTTGAGCAACCCCTGCCTTGAGCATCAGAGAGCCCTTGATCAGAACCTTACTCTCACCTCTGAAGCCCCCTCTCCTCTTGTAGCAGGTACGTCGAGCCGGGCAGAGACGAGCCAAGGAAGAGTCAGACCGTGCGCAGCCGCACGCGGTGTTGATATGATGCCAGATCGCGGTAAGCATCAACACCAATAATTCAACAAGTTTATCTTGAATTAATTTTATCACAAAATTAATTCCACCAATAAACAGACATGAATTATTCAATTTTACTGAATTTAAGCCAATCTAATAAATCAGAAATATGTCACCAATTATTGGAAATGACGTTGTATAGTTACAAGATTTTTTGTGAGCCAGCAAAGGAGACCAAATGGACCTATATAGTTCAAGCTGTTGATAATTATGAAACCCAATATCCTAGATATACATTTCATAATTAGCAACTCCAATGCTATTCCACTAAAAGCTTGGAGCTGTACTCTTGAACTATATAGAATTACGAAGCCCGTATAGCTAAGTTTTCATGACATATCATAATATATTGTATTCCCATAGGATTATCCATAATCGGCTTAAGGACAAGTTCTGTCTTACCTTTCTGATTATTTTTATCTTACATTCCATTATCTCACTATTAGAAAACTTACCAACCATAAGACAGTATACCATTCAGTTACACGTATGTATTTAAATGGTTGAGTGCTCCAGTTTTTAATTAGAGGATAATACATATAAGACGATATCACTACTCCTAAAGAGGAGCTATGGATTCCATATTTATGAATAATAGGTCTACGTTATCAAGAGTCATTCCTCCAACATACCGGTATGCATACCACTATTAAAATATGGGTGTCACCCTTTGGTATATCAGAACACATAAGTCAAGACAACTAGCCCTCTATTCATCTCAAGATTAAGATACAATGCAAATGATTGTCTAAAATGAATCGATTTACTGAGACAGAATTATTAAGCTGAATCAATTCATGTTATGTCTCGATCCAACACATCGTCACCTATGACAATGTGCCAATGTTTCTATTCGTGGAGTCCACCTCCGATGGCCAAGACAAACCATCTCCCAATAAGGATATAGACAACATAACAATATTTACATGAATAAAGCACCCAACTTTATTCCTTCGATTGCAGATCTTATGATTTAGATTGTCACCTTAAGAATCATGTCTTTCTCATAATCTGTCCATCATATACCCAATTCTTAAAGGTTTAGACTGACAGTCTTAGACTATTGTTTACTTAACAAACATTCAACAAATATGAACGTAAAAAGGACAAGATTTGGTATATATATAATAAATAAATTCTTTATTGATAAAAATGTCTCTAAAAACATTTTACATTTTTACTCCTTAGGGCATACACGTCTAGCAGGACCACCATGTGCTACTTATGGACCAATGATGTTGGTTGTATAGGCCCTCTCTTCAAAAATCTTCTCCTACTTAATCTTTTGATAAACCAAGACTTTATTTTAAAGCATACATGAACAATTTTAAATGAATTGCACTCCATATTCTATATGACATGTTGTCAACATACATGGCAAATTATATTATAATGTAGACAAGCAAAGCAATCATGCAAAGCAACAAGTAACATAATGATAAGCAACCATAATATTATGGTTCCATCCTAGAGAAAAGAAATTAAAGATTACAAGAGATCAATCAAAGCATATTATTGATTCTTTAACCTTGTATCTTCAAGTTGTATCTATCTTCATGTGGCACCCATCTTCAAGTCTTCCCACATAGATAAAATATTTCAATTATTCAATCATCACATAATTTTATGTTTCTTGGAATTGTCTCAAAAAAATCAAAACTACACCAAAAAAGCACCTTTTCTGAAAACCCATAACTCTCTACCAGCTTGTCAATTTGTGTGATCAGCCTATCGGTCATCACCTATCAGCCTGTCGAGCTTGATAGTTTGGCCTACCGCCAGAGCTAGGTGAATCCTGTCCCATGGATGGCCTACTAAACTAGAGGTTCGGCCTTCTAGTCTGTGACCATTAGCTTGTCGAACCCGAGGGTTCGACCTACCGACCAAGTAAAACTCACATTTTCTAGAAAATAGATTTTATGTAGTTTTTCAATCTTATTTTCAACAATTCAAAAATATAAAAATTTAGGCACTCAGGAAAAAATAGTGGAACCACTATCATTCATTTTCTAGATCCGTCTTCACTCTAAATGATTATTTAATCACAAATTTAAAATTAAATAATAATTCCTAGACGGTGATGATAGACCGCTATCTAATTACATGAAAAACTTATATATACATTCTAACATCCAAGGAGCCATAACCGGTATAAATTAATTAATTAAAAAATAATTAAATAATAATTTAATCAACCATAATTAATTAATTAACTTTCACTATATAATCGCATGACAACATATAAATATATAGAAACCCTAGAGTGCCAACTCTCTAAAAAATTAAATTCAAGCATAAAAGAGATTAAGATCACATGATTTATATATATAGCATGATCACAAACTCATAAATTTATGTAAAAATCAAAGCTTTGATACCAATTGTTGGAAAAGAAGTATGCGTAGAAATTTTAAAAAATTTTAAATCAAAGTATTTTTAAAAAAAGAAGTTTGACATGCTATATGCATAAATTAATAAGATCTTACTAACCTTTGTATGCTAAAGAACTCTTACAATTAGTGAAGAGAAGAACATTCCATAAGAGCCTCAACCAACTGGTCTTCTTTACTATTCTCTATCCACGATCGGAGTGTATATGGGCACATGTCATACAGCTCTTCCCTGATGACCCAAGGTTCATGATTGTGAACAATAGCTCTCAGGGAGCTTCAGAGTGTCTAACACTAGAGTACTCACTCTTAACTTCTCAACTGATCTAAATAACTAAGAAAACTCACTCCCTATTTATAGAGGTCAAACCCAGGGTTAGTCATTATCAGATAAGGCTTCAAAAATTCAAATCTGGATCAACTTTGGATAAAATTGCATCAAAAAACATGTAATCAAATTATTGTTAGATCGATAGGCTAAACTAACTGATCGGCCTACCAAACTTACCCTATCGGTAGGCCGAACAAAAGGAGCAGCCTACCGAACTTGCGATAACATTATCCCTGAGAATCTTTTATTTCCCACTCCAAAATCTTTAGATAGAGCCTCAGTTTTAATTCAAATAATCTAATAGAGAAGTTATTAGATTCAAATAGTCACATCTGGATAATCTCAAAGAAAATAAACATTCCTGATAATTAAACAAGGTTATTTTAAATTAATTTATAAAATTAATTGAATCGATAAATAAACATGAATTATCTGATCCTATCAAATTTTAGCCAATCTAATAATTTAACATAAGTCACCAATTTATTTGAGAAGCATGCCACATCATGTAACACCCGCCATATTTCTTGTAACGGTTAATGATAGACATATAACGACATTAAGTATTTTCTTTATGAAATAATGTTACAGACCTTTTTATTTTTAGTATTATAACAAGTGACGGCCACGTGGAATTGATGTGCTTCAGGTGTTCATGTCACTTATAATGTGTGTATGATAAATATTTAACATTTTACTTGTGTGTAACATTGAAAGTGGTACTTCAGTAGGCCGATCTAGAGTAATTGGCAGGCCGAAGGCTATTGACGATAAATCGACAGATAATTCTTGAAATTGTGGCATTGAAAATTAATTGGTTAAGAAAATTCTAAATAATTGATATACTTTATCTCTTTCATTATGCATGATTAGGGAAGGTTTGACTTTTTAAACGAGAATATTTGATTTTTTTGATAAGGTTTCTTAATTTGAAAAGATAAGATTTCGTAGTTAGAGCGAATCTTGGACTTTTTCCTTATCTTTCCCCATCCTACACACATACCCCCCTTATTTTTAAAGAAAATCTGCTTCAAATATAGAGATGATTATTTTCTTTTTACATCATTCTTAGTTTTCATGAATATATTTCTCTCTCTTAAAAATTGTTTTCTCTTCTCCCTCTCACAAAAATTTTCTCAGACACTTTCTTCCTCTCTACATGTTTTTCTTCCCTTCTCTCCTTTATTTTTCTTCCAAATAATTGAATGAAATATTGAGTTTTCACTTAGACAAATTCAAGAAAAGCTTGAGAAGAAATATTTTGAGGTAAGAAACCTATTCTAGATTATTTCTGAAATTGTATTCTGCCTTTAATCTGACCCCCATAACTTTGTCTACGAATGTCTATTTGCTGTGAAATTTTAGTACGATATTTATGTATTGTTATATGATATTCCTCAAAATTTCATGCCATTTGGAGTTTTCTATGATAAGATATTGAATTTTTATTCTCTGCCACTTATGATCAGACTGTTGCTAATTGCTAGGTTTTACAAAAATGTAGTCTATGTTTGAGAGACAAAGGAATGGTGACTTAAATGAAATTTTTAGAAATATGCATACATATGTTAGGTTATGATTTGGAAAATTTCGTGGTGATTTGATGAATATTTGATGAGTTCTTCAATTTTCTTTAAGATAGGTCTTTATGGTTGTTAAATCAGTGAATTCTTGACTTCTTGATTGTGTGACATATTTGTATGACCAAACGAATTTATTTGACAATGAGACTTTTCGTGGTATTGTATTTATATGTTTATAGGTTGTCATTAAAATTTTAGAGTCAAAGTAATTTTATTTTAATTATTTGAGTATGATGATCATGTGTTGCTCATTGCTTTAGTTATTTAGGGTTTATTTTGTCTCTAAATTCTAATGCATGTTTTGAATTTTTGAAAATTTATTTGAAGCTAATTTTTGGATATGCTGTAGTTTTAGGTGTCTATTACATGTAGGAGTTTTATGAGATTATTTTTTGACATAGATAATTTATCATATAAATGTTTGTTAGGGTTGCTCGCTGTTTTGTGGTTGTTGCTAGTTTTTGTGTTGGGAGTTGTATGACTTATTTTAATTGTCTAATGGAATTTTTATGGTTAATGAAAACTTAAGGTAAAACATGTATAAGTTAATTATGTTCCTGCAAAGTTTCATGCTTTAATTGTATGTGAATTGTGAACTATTGAGTTGTGAACCCTTAATGGTTAGGCTGGTTTTACTATTGCAATTTTGCTTTGAATGTTTTAAAAGTTAGTAAAATGTATTTTTACTTAAAATTTCTAGAGAAGAAACTATGAATGGTATAATATGGTATCGAATGATTTCATGAAAGTAGATATTAATTTTATGTGTATGTGAATGAATGACATGGACACTCCAAGAGATGAGCACATCGAGACCGCAACAACGTCACTCATAAAGAACAAGATGATGAACCAAGAGAAAGAAACGATAGAGGAATCATAATATGTATAAGGAGAATATAGAGGTGAACCATGAAGAGTTTCATCATATGACATTCCTTGGATTATGAAGGGAACTATATGAGATGTAAAGAAGAAAGGAAGAAAATGTATAGAACCTAAGGTGATCATGTTTAAGCAGTTTGTGTAAGTATACCCTCCACTGCATCACTTGAACAAGAGTATGTTTTAAAGCTTGTTTTAAAGTCATGTATGTTGTTATGATGAATATTTTAAAGATGTTTTTATGATTTTTCATGAGTATGATGTGAACTCTCTTACTGTCATGAACTAGTCTCGTTATTCATGTTTATATGGTCAAATCCTTGAGGAAGAAGTAAGTTCCAAGTTAGGGACCATTCATGTATGTATGTTATGGGTTCTGGCTGCTTGAGATTAATATTATACCATGGGCCCTAAAACCTAAAAATTATGTTTATGAAAAGTATTTTTTTTTAATGGAACTATGATAGGGTTTACTTACTAAGCTATGTGCTTATATAGTTCTTGTGATGTAGGTGAGCTTCTAAGCTAAGGATTCTAGATGACCGAGCAAGAACAGTCCAAGGTCCCGCGACAAGTCTAAACTGTAAATTTAATTCTAGTGTTTCTTTGATGTAATTAGAGAACTAAGAACTGATGTTTCTTTGTGTAAGATTTGTAATCTTAACACTCCGCTACTAATGATATGATATATTCCGCATTAAGGTTGAGTTAAGGCACTGTTATTTTCTAATAGTTTTAGTCATGCAAGGCAAAACTAGCCTGTAATATAGTAGGCTCGTATGAACAACAAATGATGAGGTGTGGCGGCTTCTCCTCCCTTTCGCCTAGGTGAGGGGGTAGTTGTTACGCATCGTTACCGGATTTATTATATGCTAGCAAAAGGGACCTGATGGGCCTTTATAGTTCAAGCTCTGATAATTATAAAATATATTATCCCAAATACATATTTTATAATTCTCAACTCTAACGCTACTCCACTAAAAGCTTAAAGCTGCACTTTAGAACTATAAAATTATAAAGCTCCAAATTAGCCAAGCATCCATCACATATCATAATGTGTCGTATTCCCATTGGATATTCATAACAAGCTTTATTTGATGAATATTTGGTGAAATTATTTAGTAAACATATCAAAACATTTTTAGAAATCTACAATGAATATCCAATGGGAATACTTTATTCATAATAGGCTTCATTCATAACAGGTCTCAAAAATTCGAATCAAAATCAATATTTGATGAAATCTATGTAAAAACGTGTGATCTTTTTTTCACGCATCGATAGGCTGATCTGCCTAATCGGCAAGCCGAACTTGCCCTATCAGCAGGCCGAACTTGATGATCAGCATGCTGAACTGTCAAAAAAAATCTCAGCGAATCTTTTATTTTCCACCCGAGATCCTATAGGATAAAGTCTCAATTTTAATTCAAATAACCCAATGGAGAAGTTATCTAATTAAAACAACTTTATCTAGATAATCTATAGGAAAATAAATTAATTCCTAATAATTCTACAAGTTTATCTTGATTTAATTTATTCAAAATTAAATCAACCGATAAACAGACAAGAATTATCCGATCCCAATAATTCAACAAGTTTATCTTGAATTAATTTTATCACAAAATTAATTCAACCGATAAACAAACATGAATTTTTTAATTCTTTCAAATTTCAACCAATCTAATAAATCTGACATAAGTCACTAATTATTGGAAAAGCACGCCGTATCGTTACAGGATGTTGTGAGCTAGCAAAGCAGACCAAATGGACCTCTATAGTTCAAACTCCTGAAATTATGAAACCCAATATCCCAGATATACATTTCATAATTATCAACTCCAACGCTACTCCACTCAAAGCTTGGAGTTGCACTCTCGAACTATATAGAATTACGAAGCCCGTATAGCTAAGTCTCCATGACATATCATAGTGTATCGTATCCCATAGGATTATCCATAACCGGCTTAAGGACAAGTTCTGTCTTACCTTCCCGATTATTTTTATCTTACATTCTATTATCTCACCATTGGAAAACTTACCATCCAAAGATAGTATACCATTCAGTTACACCTATGTATCCAAATGGTTGAGCACTCTAGTGTTTCAATTACAGGATAACGCATATAAGAGGATATCACTACCCCAAAGAGGAGCTATGGATTCAATATCTATGAATAACAGGTCGGCGCTATCAAGAGTTATGCCTCCAACGTAACAACATGCATGCCACTATTAAGATGTGGGTGTCACCCTTTGGTACATCAAAAGACACAAGTCAAGACAACGGGCCCACTATTCATCTCAGGATTAAGATACAATACAAATGATTGTCTAAAGTGATTCGATTTGCCAAGACAGAATTATTAATCCAAATCAATGCACTTTATGTCCTGGTCAAACACATCATCACTTATGACAACGTGCCAATGTTTCTATTCATGGAGTCCACCTACGATGGTCAAGAAAAACCATCTCCCAATAGGGATATAGACAACATAACAATCTTTGCATGAATAAAGTGCCCAACTTTATTCCCACGATTACGGATCTTTTGATTTAGACCATCACCTTAAGAATCGTGCCTTTCGCAAAATCTGTCAATCATATGCCCAATTCTTAAAAATTTTGACTGACAGTCTCAGACTGTTGTTTGCTTAACATACATTCAATAAATATGAATATAAAGAGGACAAGATTTGGTATATTAATAACGAATAAATTCTTTATTGATAAAAAGGTCTCTAAAAACGTATTACATTTTTACTCCTTAGGGCATGCATGTCTAACAAATCTCGTATCCCCATAGCTTCCACATGCCTCTCGAAGACTCTTTCAGTAAGTGTCTTCGTAAATGGATCAGCTAAATTGTCCTCTGACGAGATCTTGCACACCGTGACATGCCCGCTCTCAACGAAGTCCTTTATCACATGATACTTTCGATCAATATGCTTACTCTTCTTGTGAAATCTTGGTTCCTTAGTATTAGCTACCACCATACTGTTATCACAATACAGTGATACCGCCTTATCCATACTAGAAACTGCCTCAAGATCCCCAAGGAATTTGTGGAGCCACATAGCTTCTTTCGAAGCATCACTAGTTGCCTCATACTTGGCCTCCATTGTTGAATCCGAAGTACAATCTTGCTTGACACTTCTCCAACTGATGGCACCACCACCTAGAGTAAACACAAAAACTGAAGTCAATTTCCTAGAATCCAGACAGGATTGAAAATCCGAGTCAGTATATCCTTGAGGAGTCAAGTCCTCACCCGAATACACAAGAATATACCCTCGAGTCCTTCTCAGGTACTTGAAAATATGCTTAACTGCAACCCAGTGGTTTGGTCCTGGATCTGCCTAAAATCGACTTACAATCCCAACCGCATAACAAATATCTGGTCATGTGCAAAGCATGGCATACATGAGACTGCCCACTGCTGAAGCATAAGGCACCTTCTTCATGTATTCTCTTTCTTCATCAGACTTTGGAGAGCCTTTCTTAGAAAGAGTAATTCTAGACCTAGATGGTTGCCCACCTTTCTTGGAATCTTGCACTGCAAACCTCTTGAGAATTTAATCTATGTACCCGGCCTAAGACAAAGATATCATTTTGTTCTTCCTATCCCAAAAGATCTGGATACTGAGAACAAAATTAGCCTCACCCAAGTCCTTCATGTCAAACTGATTGGTCAACCATAATTTGACTGATGACAGCGCCCCAATGTCATTGCCAATTAGCATAATGTCATCTACTTAAAGCAGTAGAAAAGCCACCTTCACATCCTTAATATGTTTGTAAACACATGGCTCATCCACATTTTGTGAGAACTCATAAGTCTTGATCACCTAATCAAATCTTATGTTCCAAGAATGAGAAGCCTGCTTAAGTCCATAAATTGACTTTAGCAGCTTACAAACCTTACACTCTTGACCCTTGACCTTGAACCCGTCTAGTTATTTCATATAAATGGATGCATCAAGATAGCCATTTACAAAAGCTGTCTTGACATCCATCTACCAAATCTCATAGTCGAGAGCGGCAACTATAGACAAGAGAATCTGGATGGACTTAAGCATGGCAACTGGCAAAAAGTCTTCCTTATAATTAATTCCTTCGTTTTGTGTATAACCCTTAGCTACCAGTCTAGCCTTAAAGGTTTTGACCTTTCCATCCACTCCTCTTTTCCTCTTGTAGATCCACTTACACCTTATGGGTTTTGCCCCTTCGAGAAGATCCACAAGTTCCCAGACTTGATTAGTCTCCATAGACTTCATCTCTGTGTTCATGGCCTCTATCCAAAGTTTTGAATCAACATCCACCACAGCCTTTGCATAAGTATAAGGCTCCCTGTCATGTTCATCTGGTTCAGCCAAGAAGACCTCCCCATTGAACATGTACCTCTCAAGTTGACACCCGATCCTTCCACTATGCCAAAGCCCCTTAGGTTGTTGTTCAGGTTCATTTGGTTTTTGTACACTGATCGGAATGGTTTCATTTGAAACCTCTGAAGTGATTAGATCACTCCTTAACTCCTCAAGCACCACTTTGCTTCGAGGTTTAAAGTCTTCCATGTAACTCTCCTCCAGGAAAGTTGCATTAGTTGAAACCACAACTTTATTTTCCTTTGGGTTATAGAAATAACCACCTTTAGTCCCTTTTGGATATCCTACAAATACGCAAACTTTTGAATGTGCTTCCAACTTATTCGCATCCTTAAGCAAGATATTAGTGGGACATCCCGATATGCAAATATGGTTTAAGGATATCTTTTTGCCCGTCCATAACTCGTGAGGAGTTTTAAGGACCGATTTTGGAGGCACATTGTTCAAAAGATAACATACAGTTTGTAGTGCATATCCCCAAAAAGATAAAGGCAGTGATGAATAACTCATCACGGACCATACCATATCTAATAAAGTCCTATTCCTTATCTTTGCTATGCCATTCTACTGTGGAGTGCCTAGCATAGTCAAATGGGATAAAATCCCATTCTCTAATAAGTTTCCCAACAACTCATCAGAAAGGTATTCTCCACCTCGATCGGATTGAAGTGCCTTCATGGGTCTACCCAATTGCTTTCCACTTCAGCCTGAAACTCCCTAAACTTGTCAAAAGTTTCAGTTTTTTGGTGCATCAGGTACACGTACCATATCTTGAGTAATCGTCAATAAAAATGACGAAGTACTCAGAGCCTCTTTATGCCCGGATGTTCATTGGTCCGCAAACATTACTATCCACAAGTTCTAGAACCCCTTTGGCCCTATTGCCTTCAGACCCATATGGTCTTTTGGTCATTTTACCCTCCAAACAAGATTCACATTAAGGTATAGATTCCACCTTTAAGTGACTTAAAGATCCATCCCTTACTGACCTTTGAATCCTATTTAGGTCAATATGACCAAGGCACAAATGCCAAAAATAAGTCTTATTAGAGTGAGAAGTTTTAAGTCTTTTAGAGTTATTATCATTCATCTTAGCATTAAGCAGTAAGTCCATCTTAGGTTTGATAAAATATAGATTATTTTGCATCCATCCAGAACAGATAAAAGATTTGTTTTTACTAATCACCACTTTATCATTAAAACAAACCAAATAAGAATCTTTAAATAAACAAGCTACAGAAATTAAATTCTTTTTAAATTTAGGAACAACACAACAATCTTTCAAAATTAAATTCCTATAATTATCAAAGTAAAGATGTACGTCTCCCACTGCTTATGCTAAGATCAAGGATCTATCGTCCATCCGAAGCATGAAGTCTTCATGTAGTAGACTTTTCGTTTCTTTGAACTCCTACAAAGAAACACAAACATGATTAGTTGCACCAGAATTTATGACCCAAATGTCACTGGATTCCTTAACCAAACAAGTTTCTAAATACAGAAGATCACACCTACCTCCCTTGGAAAAGTAGTCCTTGCAATGCTTCTTTATTGTGCCCAACCTTCCTACAAGAGAAGCACTTAAGCTTCTTCGGGTTCTTCTTCTTTTTCTTACCCTTGGTGCTGGCAAGAATAGAAGACTTCCCATTTTTGGCCCGTTGCTTCTTTGCATTCCTAGAGTTGGGATTGGAACCAAAAGCAATTACCAAATTGGCCTCTCCATCCATAGGAGACTCCTTGATCAGTAGTTCAAACTCTTGTAACTGTTTCTTCAATTCTATTAAGGTCATATCCCGCCTATTGCTCAAATTAAAAGTAGCTCTAAATGGAATAAATTCCTTTGACAGTGTCTCAAAGACCATAGTCATCTGAGTTTCAGCATCGATGTCGGCTCCATTGGTTTTGAGCCTTAGAGAGATAACCCATGACCAATATCATGTGCTCCTTTACAGATGTCCTCAGTCTCTGCTTACAGTTCATGAGTTTTTGAAGCACCCCTTATTGTTTTGTTATGGCCTGGCCTCCAAACATGTCTTATAGATTATCCAAGATCTGCTTAGTAGTCTCATAATCCTCATGTTGATCCTGCAGCACATTATTCATGCTGGCCATAACATAGCAGCGGACCTAATTATTTGCATCTTTCCAGCGACTGTACGCTTGGAATTGCTCATTAGTTGAATCCCCCGTAGGCTCGGGAGGGCAAGGGGTTGTCAGCACAAATTTCATTTTCTCAAAGGAGAGGATGATATCTAGGTTCTGTTTCCAATCATTATAATTCTCTCTGATTAATAGGTTTTTATCAAGTATCAAAGATAAAGCATTTTTAGACATTTTTAATATACAATAAAGAATCATATATGTCATGCCCCAGAGTACGAGAGGTGACGTGGTTGGTTAATTATATTAAATAAATGAGAATTTAGTTAAAAACAAGAGTTTAAGGGTTAAGTTAAATATAAAAATATGAAAGTTTCAAAACCTTTTTGTAAAAGGGATTCATAATCATTAAACAGATAAAATCATTAAGGCAAACATTAAGCAAGAAATGAAACAATAAGAGTTGCAAGTATGGGTTCCACTAACCCACAACTTGTGCACACAAATAGTACTGACAATATAATAATACAATCACAATCCAAGTAGAGAGAAAATTAAAATATTACATGCCTTGATCAAATATTGCAAATAACCTACTAATCCCGTCTTCTGCTCTTGAGTTGTATCCGAAGAATCCTCCCCGAACCTAAGCAGAAATCCACCTAAAGGAGGAAAAGTTTAAAAACAAATAAAACGTGAGCGAAAGGCTCAGTAGGACTATATTTTAAGAAATAGTAATTTAAAAGAAATATCCTTATTCAAGAAATCATTTAAGAGAAGAGTTGAATAAACAAATTAAATAAAAACCATTCTTACCCAAACAGTTTATTGGTCGAACAGAAAGATCACAATTTCTTTTCCTGGGCAACCATATGAATAATACCACCGTAGTGGCCCAGTTGGGTTTTAGGACTACCCCCAAGGTCGATCGCTACACGAACTGATCTCTGATATGGCATCATGCCCTTATATTCATTTCTATTATTTTTCAAAGTCCATTTACTAGATGTTTTCATTAACACATAGTATAAAGTTCATTATGAAGTCATCTCAGTCCACGGTTTATAAAAATTACCGATAAAATGTCTTTTTTCAATTAATCGTTGAAAACTTTTTGATAAAAACCCTTTTTAAGGCCAAATCATTTGAAACTAGGTTACCAAAGAAAGGGTAGGAGTCCTACCTCAGTGCTCGTGCTAGTGCCCCACACCGTAATCCCGGTCTGCTATACGTTAGCTCCGCGAAACCATGAACAACCCTAAATACAAACTAGGTCTATCAGTATCTAATTTAAGATATCCTATGTTGCTAAACCTTTTCATGATGCCCTAGTGTGCCATCTGTATCTTTAAATTCATTTTATAAAGTTGGGATTTCATTCGGGGTTCAAAACAGTGAAAATGGTTGAAAATCACAAAATCTGCCCTTGTTTGGTTGGCCTACCGGTCTTCCTGGTTCGGCTGGCCGAATTGCCCAGTTCGGCCTGCTGGAGTACAGGTCTAGTCGACCGAACATTTTTTAAGTTTAGCTTGTCGGATGGATGAATATGGCCTACCAATCCTATGAATCTG